>JAPYYQ010001900.1:0-62303 GCA_030522585.1 Anagyrus pseudococci
TCGGGGGGGATCTCTCGCTCACGCGTGCGACTCGCGCGCCGTCTCCTGACGGTCACTCATCGCTGGAGGGCTTGCCTGTGACGAGCCGCCTCGTCACAACCGGTTCGGCCTCATGTAAAAATATAGGATTATATTATTCAACATTAAAACCTGGAAATTGGACTACGTTATACGGAGATGCGTCTAAGAGTACAGTAACGTCGGAGAAGCCGAGGAATATGGGAGAGACAGAAAGAAAAAAAAAGATGAAAATGAAATGGAAAGAGCGAAAATGGGCAGAAAACCTGAAGGTAGAAATGCGAGAAGCTGATATACTCGCGCCTCAAAGTATATACACCCAGAGAGCTGTCTTATTCATCTTCTAAGAGGTCCGTGGGAAATTTGCATTTTCACTATTTTTCCCTGATTACTCGATGCGCGCCACGTGAATCTCAACATTTTCTCGCTTTTTCTTAATTGTAAGTTGTATAACCGACGCGCTGTTATTATTCAACGCTGGTTAAGCGGAAGCGTTGAAGTTTGAAAGAGCATGCGCGCATGATTAGTAGGATATTAACATGAGAGATAATAGAAAATAGTAAAAGGCCGAGCCGGAAAATATGTATATGTGTGAGTGTGTGTGTTGTTGAGGGATAAATGTGAAAAGTTTGGGAGGGGGTGCAAAAGGGGGTCGTCGCACTAATTGGGCAAGTGTGCGTGGGGCAAAGTTTAGGAGGAGGGGTGCAGGAAAGGAGACGGGGGGCGGAATTACGCAGCTAAGGAGGAGTTGCGGAAGTTTCGGAAGAACTCGGCAGCGCCAAGTGGCACTTGCTCGTCGACAGGCTAAATGAGAGTGACCGACGAGTGAGAAAGCGTTCGGCGCTGGTTGAACTATTCAAAAGTTGCCGGCCTCTACCGACGTGGGCCACCCCCCCCCTTCCTCCCTCCGCGAGAGCCGACTAGCCGGCTCAGCTTTTTCAGTGCGCGCAGAAAGCGGCCCAATTTGCTCTTGATTTATTTTCAAAGTTCCGAGGCTACTTTCGCAAAATGCCATCCCTCCCTGCGCTCTCTCTCTCCGCTTATCCCCCCGACTGCTGCAAGCAGATTGGCGAAGGAAGAGCTAAATTGCTTCTGTCTTCGTCATTCGCTTCTTCTTCTTTTTTTTTCTCTTTTCTGGCCTCTTTTTACCCATACAATTTCACCAGATTTTTGGTATTGTAATATCATTTTAACTTTTCGTACCCGAGGCTTTAATATTACTTAAGAGTATACGTCATATCTCCAGGAGAATAGCGTCTTTTTTTTGTTCATTTTTTTTTATATCTAACTTTTAACAGGGATATAGCTGGAAAATTTACGTGACTTTGCTCTTGAATAGGAAACACTTAATAAGCAATTTTAAAGATAGGAGGAACTATTTGAAATTTTGACGATGAAGAACACGAAGCTCGCGTTTTTACATATAAAAAGAAATTAGTGGCACACGCGTGTGGCGAGAGCAAATTATATACGCATGATGTACACGATCAATTTTTGCGCGAAACGAAAATAGAACAAGAGAAATAAAGAGCTGCGGTCCGTTTGAAGGGGCATCTAGAAAATGGAAGAGAAAGAAGAGCGGGACAGAGAGGGAAAAAAAATAAAGGGAAAAAGAGGGGAAAAAAGAAAAATACTAGTGGCAAATTGAATCTCGTGCGGGACGTGACCGCCCCAGGGAACGCCAATGTCTCGTGCTGAAAATCACAACAGGACTGCAGTTACAATGCGTGCCTATTATTCTCTTAGCGACGCGGCTTCTTGGATTATAACTGGAAAAATATTTTATTTCAAATTTATCGCGACTCGCTCGGTTGCCCTTGAGCAACTTTTGCAAATTACATTTTAAGACATGCTTTAAGTTTATTAAAATACAGCCCATTTTAGAAGACAAGAAATTACGCTGCGTTCACTAAGTCATCATTATATTTACCCAAAAAACATGTATAATCCTGTTATATAAGTTAATAATTCTTTCTTAACAAACATTCTCGAACATGGTAAAAAAAATTATTGTATAAATAATTCAAACAATAAACTTATTAATTTTTTATTATTACCCATTATTGTCGTCTAGGAAAAAAAAGAAGATGAAATTCCATTCAAACGTAAAATCCGCAAACAATCAGTTGTACCGTAAAATAAGGAAATCGAAGGCTTTTAAAAGCGCATGATCGATGTCCGTCTGATTGATTCAACCGCAACTTCTCCCCTCGCCCTTTGTCCCTCTGGTTATCAAGCAAGCTCTGCTTAGAGCCAAGCATCTCTTCCGGGGCAGTTGGAAGCTCAAAAATTAATTACACGCGGCCCGTGCAAGCCAGATGCAAGCTCAAATAATTTATGCCTTGGGACGAGAGTGTGGCTCGAGGCCGCTCTCTCTCTCTCTCGTCGGACCCTACCTCGACTTGCACTACTATTTGTTGCGCGCCCAGCTCTCTCGGACGTTATACTTGGATTATTTATTGCTTAACGCCCATTCCGAGAGTGCACATTTTATTATATTTATTGCGCGTTTCGGCTTTAACGACTCTATTATTAATGGGCCGCTATTCCAATATTTAATATAATCTAATATTGGCACTACTGGGTTGCGCTGATTATCGCTCTTAGTGTTGCTATTACGTTAGCTTTTTTACTTCTGTAAAGTTGAAATTATACACAGAACGTCATTGATATACGGCGGCTTATAGGCACTTACTAAACTAAGTCATGCTAAAGTATCGACCGATGTCTGCACACAGTCCATTGAATTAATTATAAGTTCATTTTCCACTTCGCATCAAACGTCTTTTAGTCCGGCTGTGCTATTTTCGTCTGTATTGATTCTCCGGATATCGAATTCTCCCGGGGACTTGGTATTTCAGCAGAAATTAAGAAAAATCTTCATTTTAATTTTCATTTTTGTGTGACAATTTATATATTTATATCAATTTAACAATAACGTTATTATGGCTTTAGCTTTTATAATAATTATAATAGTTACCTTCATTATGAATTTCGTTAAAAGATAATCAGCTTATATAACGTAATATTACAAGAAATTACCTTCAATATTTAACAGGTCAATTTTGCAAGCCCGATATTTATTACGAGCCATACATAAAACAATGATATTTAAATAAACATCGATCTGATTTTCCCTATTGCGTTTGCGCTCAAACTTTGCTTAAAATAAAATTAAAAACAGGAGAGAAAAAGTAGCTTTTGAGTTCAAGCCCTCGTTAACATAGAAAATGAAGGGGAAAAGAGAAAGAAAAGAAAGTAAAAGCAAAAGGAGATAAGGGAGAAAGAAAAGAGCAGAGTAGAAGAGAAGAGAGAGGTAAAAGTGCAACGAAGAGGAGGAGGGGGAGGACACGAGGGAGTCTCGGTTAAAAGTAAAACGCAGCAAAAATCTCGAGAGCGAATGACAGACAGGAAATTAAGCGAGGTGCAAATGGAGCGCGAGCAGGCTTGTAGACAGGAGAGAGAGAGAGAGAGCGGCCAGACAGCAACAGCAATGTAGCCTAGACAGGGGGAATATTTCGCCCAGCTATCTCGTCCGGAGGAACAGGGGGAGGAGGAGGACGATGAGCGCGCGACAAGTTCGTCATTCGACTTGCCCGATGGGAAATCGTATTTCTCCTCTCTCTCTCTCTTGCTCTCTTTCTCTCTCTCTCTCGGCTGAAACTGGCATGATTGGCAACGTAGCCGGCCTGCCGCTCTCTCTTCCTCTCCGCATTGAAAAGCCTCGATAATTCCACGAAAAGGTTGCAAAAAAAAACACGAGAGAGAGGCGTCAGATCATGTTCGTAGGGCCTTGCTACGGTTTCTGAACTCTTCAGCGCCCGAGTCTCTCGTTATTCTCGTCAGGTTCGCGCCAAATCTTCCTTCTTAAATAATATATTTATTAAAAATTTTTTAATACCTGCATTATTTACTTATTGTTTTACAGCATTATTAAAAGCCGCGATGTTAATTAAAAATTTTTATTCGTGCTTTCCCGACACCGGTTAACCTCATTACAAACAGCAAAAAAAAATCAATACACTTTGTTTTAAAGCTCGTTATTTTTTTTAAGGATCTAAAAGTATTATAAAGTTTTGAGTTTATTAAAGAAAGAAGTTGTACGGTTTACTGTTATGCAAATTATCGTTGACTAAAATGAATATAAAAAAAATCCAAGTCTACAGTTCAAGGTGATAACAAGCAATCGTTTACCAGGTCGTTCACCTTCTTTTTTTTCTTCCTCGTGCCTTTTGCCTCTTACCCTACATAAACGGCAGTATTTTTTCAAGATATCAACAATGACTCAATAACAAAAACAAAATCTTACGTAAAAAATATTACAAAATTTGATCCAATAAAAATAGAATTATTCAGAATAGAAAAAAAGCTCCGTCAATGCAATAAAAAAAGTGAAATACGAGAAATATAGTTGTCTAGCTCATGTATCAAGCAAAAGAGAGTGAGAGACAGAAGGTAAGGGGGAGACTATACAGAGGGGGGGATAGGATCGCGGTGGGAAAGCGCGCATAAGCACGTTGCTTCGTCTCTCGCGCTAACTGTCAGCAACAGGTGACAATGCCGACTACGGAAATATCCACTGGTCACGCGCAAAATCCCGACTTCTTCTTCTCTCCTTCTTCTTCTACTGCTTCTTCATTCTTCCATATTAATGCGGCCGCGGATGAGTTGGCTTTATTAGTTTTACGCCCCGGCGAAACTCCGAGAGACCGAGAGCAGGGAAAAAAATTCATGGCATTCGCCGGGCCGGCGACGAAGCTACACTGCTATATACAACGGCTAACTCTTTTCTCTTTGTCTGACCGTGTTATACTTGCCCGCGTATACTCTTCTGCTCGCTCGACAACCCACTAAACCTCGACGAGACTCCCGAGAGTGCGCTGCTACGTTTTTCTTCCCTCACTCCCCCTTCTTCCTCCCCTTTTATTTTTTATCCGCTCATTCTCATCTTCTTACTTGTTATTCTTTTACTCGCGCTACTCCGTTTTGTTCTTTGCAATTGCCTTCGGCTAATTTTTCTAAACGCGCTCGTATGTGCGGCATAAATTAAATTACCCACGCTGTAATCAACAAAAAATTACCGAGCGCAACTTGCTTGATTTTTAATGTGGATAAATGGGTTGGCGAATAAAAACGCGGGGGCGGGGGAGGGGGGTAGCGAAGAAAACAGACGATTTACGCGTGTTTCAGCCTAATTGAATTTAATTACTAGCGCGCGAATTGTAGATTATGAGCTTTATATATTCGCGGTAAAAGTTTTGTATTTTATAATTGGAGAGCTTAATAAAGTTAAAGCGACTGTCAAAGCTGACAGATAATTTAAAGGTACAAACACCAGAGACACAAAAGTACAAATGCACTTACTTCCGGTCGCTTGCTCTCTGAGTGGCTAAGCTTCCTTAATCTCAAGTAAATTAACCTACTCAATAAATTATCTTATCTAGCACTAAAGTCAGGGAGCCTTGCCAGCCACTCAGCCTCAGTCGCGCGCAACTCTCTCTGTTTAATCTATTATATCAGTTATTACTGCTGCAGTTATTATCTCACTCTCTTACTCGCAAACTAATAATTATTAAAGTTACGTTCCTGACGAAATGTCGCGCTTGAACTTACCCGTTTTTACAACTAATTTTAATATTACCCCGACGACGATAATATATTTGGAACATTGACCGTTTGTATTTGAGAAAAACGTTCCAGCGCGCCACTAATCAATATTGCAGTATAGTTCATTATTTAACGCTTTTAACAATAGACAGCAAAAGTTGAAGGCAATATAGGGGCAGGCGTTGGAGCCGCTACTAATAATTCCTTTAACAACAAACTTTCCAACAAATCAAATTTCTGCTCCTGGCAATTTGCCATTTCTCTGCTTACAGCATTATAGAGACTTGACATCGAACAATAAATGGACTCGTTTGTATTGCGATAGATGTAGCCTCGGACTCGGCGCAATAAAATACAGAGCCACACGCTCCCTCATGACTTCTATTTGCTGTCTACTGCCACCTCTCCCAATCCCTATTGTATATTTTTATCATTTTCGTTTGCCCTCCATATTTCGAATATTGTTCTCCGGCAGAAAATTTGAATACGTAGCTAAAACGTGAAAAAATGTAATTCTAATTTCATAACACACACATTTTCCAATTTAGTTGGAATAATGCAATTTATAAATGCAACGATAAAATTAAAGAAAGTGAGAAGAATGGGAGGCAGAAAGCGCAAATGACAAGGAAAAAAAGGGCAAGAAATGGAAATAAGTAGGCTTTAAAAGGGGAAAGAGGCATTACTTTACATAATCAAGCATCGAATCAAGAATCGAATTCTTTTAAAAGCATTCCAGCGCGGAGCCTGCATTTCTTTCACATAATGTTTATTCCCAAGCCCGCTGCTAACATTTATCCCCCCATTTTCCAATTATAATAATAATTTTAAATTTTATCGATACCGCGTTCGCTCTTTATTTTTTTCCCTTTTCAATTAATACTCGCGTCTTTCACGCACCTAATAAATTTTTACCCGTCGTAAGCCACATCTTTAGCAACTTGCATTTTTGCAAATCCAGGATTTTCGGATTAATAAAAGTTAGGTGAAACGAGGTCGACGAGGATGGGCGGAACGAGAAGGGGGGGATAGAAGAGTAGAAAGAAGTGAAAGAGAGTAAAGAAGAGTAGAAAGTAGTAGCAGCAGCGGCAGAATGGCGAAGGTGCGAAGGAAAAATATTAAAATTAAATAGTTTAATCAGAAGAGAAGGCGTGATAATAACGTCTGGGGGGCATGGCAGAGGGGGGGGGGGGTAGGAGCTGCACCGTATAAAGGCCGTGGCGTTAGAAAAGGCGAGAGCGACTGCTAGTGCGCGCAAGTTGAGCCGGAGAGAGAGAGCGTTCTTTCATTTTCTCGCTCGCTCGCGCGCAATTGCTATTGGAATTCAAATTCCGCGCTGGCTCGGCAGCAGCAGCACTACTGCCTATGGACGTGCAGTAGTGGCCGTAGCGAGAGAGAGAGAGAGAGAACGAGCTGCCGCCCGAAGAAACGAAGAAGAAGATTAGAAGTCCGCGGATATTATGTGCTAAGTAAGTCTGCAGGTGGCCGTAATTCCGGACAATTTTGGGTTTAGTGGTTTCTGCTATTTGCGCGGGAAATTGCACCTGCTGATGTCACATCCGTTGAGCTCGCTCTATCTCGCTCGTTCCTTCTCCCTCCCTACCCCACCAGCCGGCTGCTCAATTGTTCGGAGCTGCAGAGCCGAGAGAGCGAGCTGGTCGATTGGAGTTTCGTGCAGCCGAGCGCTTTCTCTCTCTATCCTCGCACCTCTCCAACATTTACTCGCTCTTTTTCCTACTTCACCTAGGCTCTAATCCTTCGTTATAGCTATTCGCTTTTATTCGCCTTTTCTAGCACTCGATAATACATGTTTAGTAATTTTTAGTCTTTTATCGGTCCTTTTCTATTTACAACAATTTCTCTTGCTTTATTCAATTGACAAACTCATAAAATACTTATACTTATCAATTTAAAATTGCACATATTAGATGCATTACAAATATCAGCATCGTGCCTCCGTAAAACGACGCAAGGGTAAAAGGGTCGATGATCGATGTTATATCGCAGAGGCGCGAGTATAGTAGTCGATTCGCGGGCGTATATAGTAACGTCAGGTGCGTTAATGAAATGTCAGTGCGGTAAGCAAGTGCAAAACTATTGTTTAATTGAACTGCGGTCGGTTGGCACGGCAGCCGAGCGTAATAGGCAATCTCTCTCTCTCTCTCTCTCTTGCGCGCGCGGGGGGTGGCGCGAATGCCGGCGTCGTCGTAGTCGACGTCGTCGAATTAATAACGCACACAGATTCTAGCTAGCAGTCCCCTCCCCTTTCCACCACCCGACTTACGCGATACGCAATTGAACGCCGACGAGCCGAATTATTCGCGCGCCTTTGACCATTTATACTCTCAGCAGCGCCTGCCACTGCCAGACGCGCGCAAACTACCCCCTTTCCACCCTATATACGGATTTTCACCGCGCGTAAAGGGATATAAGCGCGTGTATTGCTAGAGCTTGATTCGTCTAGTGCGAAGGTCTACTTTTCGAGTCAGCGAGGATGTAAGTAAATTTTCTTTTCAACGATTTGAAAATAAGACAATCCCAATGTTTAACATACCCTTACAAATGTCGTCCAGATTGAAAATTATGCACACTCGTCGAAACTATATGTACAAGCTCTCTGTAGATTTTCCTAGAATCATCTCGCTGAATTTGCTGGAAAAGCTCGGTGAGAGAGAAAGGAGCAGAGGGAGATCGGAGCCAGAGCTGAGTAGTCGCGTCATTGAATGGTCGCGCGGGGGCCGGGGGAGATTATTGCAGGACAGCAGTAGCAGCAGATCTCGCGGAGGTAAATTTCTATTCAGGCCAACGAACCATCGCTGGGAAATAGAGAGAGAGTGAGAGGGAGGGAGAGGTGGCGTCAAAGCGTCACGAATCGCCTGGAGCACTCGCTCTCATTAGTGGGAAATTCACGCGGCTTCCGGCTTTGGGCAGCTACTGCTCTAAAGCCGCGCTCGAGATGAGTGCCGCCAGCCTCAGTTCGCCCCCCCTCCGCCACACCCCCCTCTTCCCGCAGAATGGCTGCCTCTTCGCCATTTAGCCGCAATTAGATGCTTTTCACGCGTGCACTCCCCCCCTCTAGCCACCTCCTCCACCTCCCCCGCATTAGGTAAGCGCGCCTCGGCGAGGGAGCCCGCGGCTACGAGGCTCCGAGATTCGGGATTATAACGTCTCATTGCTGATGAATTATATTCTTCTGGCCGTCTGGCCAGCACACCTCCCTCTTGGTTCACCCTTCAAAACCCTTTCTTTTTCCAGCTATACTCGACGCGCCAGAGAGCTTTGACGCCTGCTATTTTTCCCTCTCCTATAGATAAGCCGAAAGATGGAGGAGAAGGGAGAAGATATTCAACAATCATCCTAGATTTCACGGGTACAATATATCCCTCTCGCTGCGGCAGCTCGCGCGCAATCTTGGAAAAAGTAAAAGTTTTCATTTCTCGCGAGAGATCCGCGCGAATTCAAACTACCATTTTTCATTTCATTATTCATTATGAAAAGTTAAACGAGCAAGCCGGCCAAGAAGAGGAAAAAAAGAAAGGGGTGGGAGAGAGAGAGAGAGAGATTCAGAAAAGAATAACAAAGTGAAATTCGATTGTTCCGTGAAAGTTTAAAAGCGAAACTAAGTGCGCTTTATTAGCGCATTCACCTGCCTTCTCTCTCTTGATCCTCTCGCGCGAGCAACTTCCGTGTAAGCCTAACGTTGCTCTAGCCCGCCCCCGTAAATGAAATTAACAGTCAACTTGTTGAATGACAGTTTAATTAATTTTTCTTTCCTCCCCTCCCCCCTTCGCCTCCCCCCCTTTTTCCTCCCTCGCGCCCTCTTGTATTCCCGAAGTTAATCTCAACTTTGAAGGCCAGCAGAGGCCAGCGGCCCTTGTTTTAATCCTACAGAGAGTTATTATTTTTTTCCGGCCTTTTAAGCTGTAAACCCTCAGCCATACTCCGACAGACTTCATTCAGAGTTAAAAGGACGGACTATATACAGCTATATAGCCCCCATACACAAAGAGTCCAGGTCTTTTAAACCTCCGACTAATCTGTCACGACGTTATATTGCATTTAACGTAGGCATGATTCAATACATAAGCCGCAATCCCGGGGAATCTAAGCTCACGACTTGTGCTGCCGCATATACGAGCTCTCTCTCTCTCCCTTAGCGCACGTCACGCGTCACGCGCGAAAATCTCGCGTTTATCGATTGCAGAGGCGTGCGAATACTCATGGGCCTCTCTCTCTCTTCGGCGTGAACTCGCGCGCCCCCGAGAGGTGTCTTGGGCAAAAGAAAATTCGATTTTCTTCGGCAGCCTGAAAATTGAAATACAATCCCTCCCGCGAATCCCGCTTAAGGGATGGGCTCCGCGCCTGCTACTACTGCTGCTTTTTCGCGAGACATTTTCTTCATTTCTTTGCTTTATAGACGCCTACGCACGCGCTTTCTCGCACTCTCGGCTCGACGTCCCCAAACATATTAAGCTTTGATTTTGTTTATCCGATGCGAAAAATATACGAGTAATTATTATCTACTTGCTTGTTTGTATGTAGCCGAATGTGAACTTTTGTAATTATCTTTATGAAATATTAATGTTTTATATTCTAAAACTTTTTTAGTTTTTTTTTTGTTAAATAAAGTTTCTTTATTGATTTTATACTATTTCTATAAAAAAAAAAGTTAGGGGAAGTAGAAATAAAAAGAGAGACAATTGTCAGCGAAATAAAAGTTGTCAAACAATACGCGAGGAAAGATAAGCAGTTTCTTGCAACTTATCTATAAATCGAGTGGTGCTAAAATTTTCTTCGCTACACTTCTTTAGAAGAATCTTTTCTATTGAATAACCCTAGTTACTTACTTTTTTGAAACTTGTTGAATAATTTATTATTTTCAACTGTCGTATATTTTCCTGAAAATCAGTTCATTTATAATCGCACATTGGTATTTTACATAATTTATCCTACTCATATGTCAATTCATAATGAAACCTTCTAGTTACAATTCAATCTTTTTATAGAACATACATCAGCAGGCATGTATAAATTAAGAATTCAAATTTCCAATTAATTTTTCATCAAGAGGAAGTGCCTTCGTACAAGTAATATGACGTTGAGATTATCTTTTTAGCCAATATAAATAACAGATAAGAAATGAAAAAATACAGAACGTTGAACGAAGGTTTGAGAAACCTAAATAAAATAGACCAAAGTTTGCGCAGTCAGTCGTCAAGTACATCCAAAAGGAGAAAGAGAGAGAGAGAGAGAGAGAGAGAGAGAGGTGGGATAGGGGGAGAGAGAAGAGTATAACGGACCAACTGAAAATCGAGCTGGTCCGGTAAGTCGGTAGCTCAAGCCGTGCCAAGCCGCGGCAGGTGGTTTCTCAACTGATGGGCCACGGGGTTGGGGTTGGGGAGGGGGTAAAGTCGCTGGAGCTAGCAGAGAGAGAGGCTCGTAGGGGCACGCGACACCCGGCAGCGGTGATCCAGCTCAGAGAGAGAGAGAGAGAGAGAGAGAGAGAGAGAGAGAGAGAGAGGAGGCAGAAAGGGGGGGGAGAAGTCTAGGCCGAGGTGACCTCGTGGCGGACGAGCGGGCCGCAAGGAAAATCCTCTTACAAGTTCCAGCTCCAGCAGGCCGTGAACGCTGTGCATGCTGTTGCAGTAGTGGCCAGGGCCGCCGCCGGCAGCAGCAGCAGCGGAGCACGCGCCGGATCTGATTAAGTGCACGTAGCGGCGCTTCGGCGCATATAGATCGTAAGCGGCTTAAACAAGTCGATGCGAAACGCGCGCGACGTCCTTTTTCGCCGCAAAGCCAGGACTGGCCTCCCTCCCTCCTGCGCTTGCTTCAAACCCACCGGCCTCCCTTGTTCGCCTCTTGCTTTAGCCCGGCACGTTTCATTCGCGCGCCGGCTCGATCGATGAGCCAACTGCCGCACCGCCGTCACGTCGCTTTTCCACTTTTACGCTTTTCTTTCTCCTGTCGTTCCATCGGCTGCGAATATGTCTTCTTATACTCTCTCTCTCTCTCTCTCTCTCTCTCTCTCTCGCTGGGCACGACGCAGATTCATTTATGTTAAGCTTGCGCGCCGCTTCGGCTGTAGCTGATTTCTGGATTACGACTCCCTTTCCACCTGTTCGTGCGGATTAATAATAAACGAATCGTCGTTCGGTAAAATCGTTGAAAAAAATATCACATCGATTGGGATGATTAGAGCAAAAGCAAAAGAAGCCAGCGGATTTGGGAAAAAAGAACGGTTGAGCAGACGAGAAACAGGATAAAAGAAGAAAAGAGAGACCCTGGAATAGCATTGAATATTTGGATTTACGAGACGCGATGCGACCCTTAGCATGCGAGTGTCCTCAGTATACGGCGAAAGTATCACTGGAAGAACTGTTGGAGGCGGACACTGGGCAAAGTGATAGGTAGATGAATCGCTGACGGGGCAATGAGTTTTTTAGCTGCAATACTGATGAAAGAGGGTAGGGGGCTAGATCTATTCACAGCCGCAGAGCTAGAAAGAGAGGAGAAGTAGAGGGGGGGCAGGTAGATCCATTGCAATTTGTTCGGGATTGCGGAGTTGTAAATTGGAATTAAATTGCGTTCGCTAATGCACCGATTTAAATGTAAACGCGCGAAACTCGAGGCTTTACGCTCTCTGTGTATGTATAGCGCGCGAAGGGAGAGCGCGAATATCGAGGCCGTTACGTTGTATCCGCGTTGTCATTGCACGCTTCTATACCTACACGTTGCGCCCGCGCGCGCGCCCGAGCAAATGCAATATTTGCAAAAATTCGCATTACTCTCCCTCTCTCTTCCTCTCCTTTGATTTTTACGTCGAGCAATTTCCTCGCTTTTATTATTTCCACTGCTACGTGAGCGTATACTTTTTTTATGCTCGAAATACGTCATTTTTACAGCTATGCCGTCGTTTTTTTCGTTTATCGGATTGACGTTTAGTGCAACGTTCGAATGATTGAATATACATGCAGAGGGTGGATTGGCTTTATTACGGCGAGCGCGAAACAAATTATCGAGTCAATTGAATATTCGGTGATGAAGACAAGTCGATGCGGCAGGTGGTAAGGTATGTAGCTAGGCAGCTAAGCGATGTGTGGCAAGTATTCGAAATATACGCCCGCTCGGCTTTATTAACTGACGAGCGCGCGCGCGCGGCAGAGGCAGTGTAGTTGTGCCAAGTTCGATATTTACTCGGACCGCTAAGAGAAAGAGAGAGAGAGAGCGAGAGAGCTGGCTCGTCCAATATTTACGTTTCATTTTGCCGAAGCTTTTTTCCCCATCAGCAACTGAGCCTCCCGATCTTGCCCTCCGATGCC
The DNA here is from genome assembly GCA_030522585.1 of Anagyrus pseudococci. Lineage (NCBI taxonomy): Eukaryota > Metazoa > Arthropoda > Insecta > Hymenoptera > Encyrtidae > Anagyrus > Anagyrus pseudococci. The sequence goes on from JAPYYQ010001900.1 coordinate 12,945, forward strand.
CTACTCCCGCGGAAATGTCTTTTTCAAAAATAAAAACCCTCGGCTCGTTAAGTTTTTCTCACTGCAGCATCTCGTGAAACTTCGCGCTGTGGATATAAAAAAAAAGAGCACGTCAGGTCAAGCCTCGAGCCCTAGTGCTTCTCGACGTTTAAACTCAGACGTAGCTTTTTAAACGGATTACAGCCTGTCGACGGCAGAGGTCCTGTACATTAACCAGACGTTGAGATGAAGAGTTTTGATTTATATGCGCGTTGATGTGGAATTTTCAAAATTATGAGATGGCATAAATTTAATGGTACAGTGTTAATTCGCTTGACATTTCCTTATCGAAATGAGGCGCAGCGTCGGATATAGGAAGACAGGGGGTAGCCTCTCCCACGAGGAGAGCCCTGTTGGTTTTTCGTGACCAAGAAGCCGCGTGTCAGATTACGGCAAGCCGCTCTAGCGCGTCTTTATCAGCTTTTCGTTTTACGAATTTCGATCGCGCCTGTGTGTGCGCGCGCGATAATTCAATCGCTACCAAACGCAACCCTTTTCTAGCCCCGTACAATTTTTCATTCGGCCCCCCACTCGGTGTTTTCGCAATATCAACCAAACAGATCAACGATATGGGAACTAATGCAAGAGTCGTTCAAGCCGGGTCGCATTATTTTTATGGAGTCGTTGCTGTAGTTGTTACAGCAGCGCGCCAACGGTTTTATAACGGCGCGCGCTCCCCCGAAGAGATTTCCCGATAAAAGCTGATTCCCGTTCCCTCACCTTTCGAGAGCAATTGTTTTCGAGTGCATTTATACATAGATACATCGCAAAGCCGCCCATACTCCCCCGCCACCGTTTCGTTCGAATATTGTGTTTTCCGCTTTCCATCAAAGTATTATCCGCCACTTTTTACCCACACGCGCTACAGCGCTTCGGTGTTATATAAATTTTTCACGGAATAAAAAAGATAAATAAAATGTAACAGAAAAAAAAGGAAAAAAAACGAAAAAGGGAAGATTTTCAACGGCAGAATATTGCGCGAATTTGCCACTCGGGATTAGGTACTTTAAAGCGATTACGAATGTATTTTCAGAAAAGTCCAGTGGCTTGCTGGAGGGAGGTGCGCGCGCGGGGGAAGAGGGAGCTCAAGCCATTTTACGGCCAGTCGCTTTTCCCATACTGATAATTAAAGCTTTTATACAGTTAGCCGGGGCCGGCGCAGTGTGCAGGCACAGCAGCAGGAGCAGCGGACTGTGCGGAAGCAGCAGCAGCGGCAGGCTGAAATTTTAAAATTTTAATAAAATATGTAATGCGCCGTAATAAAATACGTTCGGATGATTGGTGCCCCGGGGGCAAGTTATTCGCCTGATGCGGAGGGTAGAGCGAAAGAGGCTGCTAATAAAATGCTCATAATTCACGAGAGAGAAAGAGAGAGGGAGGGAGTAGCGCGAGCACCGGGCTAATTAGCGCAAGCTCGTTCCCATTAATTTATTGCAATTTCTCTGCGATGGGATTACATAAAAGCAGCGCGGGGGGGGGGAGGCGAGGAGGAAAGCTCGCTATGCGGTGGCGATATGGGCGACGCTGGCCAGCCGCAGCTTATGCACCGTATACGCGCGGGACTGGGCCAGCAGCTCTCGTCGATTGCCGATCGCTCTCTCTCGCTTATGGATCTTTCTACCCTACGTCTGCCGCGCGTGTTGCTGGCTGGAACTCTCTCTCTCTCTCGGACTACTCGCTGGCTCATTTTGCTCTCGACGCGTGTTCCGGCGCATCAGAGCCCGCGCTTCGTCAGAAATAGCCGCTGCTCTAGGCGGCAATCCTGTCGCGATGCTTCCTCGCGCCAGGCCATTTTATCGAGGCACTGGGGAAATCACTCCTGCTTGTAGCTTCTTCCTGTTTCCGATGAACGAAAATACAGCCTCCTCTCTTTCCTCTACCTCCGCCGTGTTTTTTTTTTTTTGCTCCAGCCGCGTACCCTCTTTATTCGACCCAACTTTGATCATTTTATATTCCAACGCTCGCTTTTCTATGTTATTTTAGGAAAATTCAGAAAATGCATTCGTCTCGCTACTGATGAACCGTATCTACTCGTACACGTCTCTCTCTATTTGCCTCTCTGGGCGAAAACAAAAATATTTTCATATCATTATAAATTATAATTATTATTCTAATTACTATCTCGATGTTTTATTTTCACTTATTTTCACAACAGTTCTTTTTTTTTTATTCTTCTTATTACCGTTAGCATGATCATGACGATTGCTTTGATATAGAGGGAAAGTAATTATCGGAAAAACTTTTACATCATGCGGGCTGGTTGTTTTTAATTTCGACCGTGTCGGCAAGAGGACCGGGAGTAGAAAAAAAAACGAAAGAAAATAAAGAAAGAGAAAAAACGAAGGAGAGCGAGAGAAAGAGAGAGAGAAAAAGGGGCAAGTTGGGGCTTTTGTGATCTTGCGTCTCTCACGATATGAGGCAAAATGAGCCGGGCCGCGGCGAACTAGAAGTAGGAATAAATAATGTGCCGGTTGTTGAAGAAGCACCAGCAGTTGGAGCAACCAGAGAGAGAGGGAGAGACCTGAAAGTGAGAAAGTGGGTGATGGCAGCAGGGATGAGGAGGAGAAGGAGGACGAAGAGGTCGAGAAGGAATGGTAGAAAGTAGGACCAGCTGCTGTGGTGGCCAGGAAGGCACACATATAGCGAGAGGGAGAGAGAGAAAAGCAGACGCTGGTAGGGCGGATCGATTGGCGGAAAGCCGCTGCTGAATTCGTAAGTTCGTGGTCGGCATGCCCGTGTATTTAGGGAACACGCAACTCTGCCGGCCGAGAGAGGGGGGGGGGAGTTATACAGAAGAGCGAGAGGGAAGTAGGGGAGGGGGTGGAAGAGGAAAGCCGGCGGCTAGCAAGCTGAATTATGAGCCGCAGTCACTCGACTCGCGCGATTTACGCGGCCAAGTTGTTTGCCGAATAGCTAATGTGCAACTGGTGTGATTCAATGCCGTGTGTGTGTGCGCGTGTGTGTCGAGCGGGCGCTCACAGCCAACCCGGGCACCGGTACTTTATCAGCACGTAAAAATACGGCTGACGTGCATTATGCACGCGGCCTCGACCGCCGCCACATCGCGCCGTTGAATATCTTAGATCCCTCGCTCGGCCCCCCCACCCCCGTCCCGCGGCTCATCCATCCAACCGAGCTTGCATTATGAGCAGCTTGTATACTCGACGACTTCACGACTTTTCCACCTGCGCGTTTCTATAGGCATCCGACAAATTTTCCCTTTTTCTTTTATACTTCGTCGGTTAATCAAATGAAAAAGAAAAACGAAACCGCGAGATTAATATCACTGTGGCCATAATGAGACTACGTTTTATACGTTGAAGATTGAGTGCTGGGCACACGAGTGGAAGTGCAGGTTCAATTTGTCCGGAGTAAAATAAAAGCGAAAGTTTATTTAGCTGCGCTTGTCGCACATGGAGATGCTTCGCGGAAGAGATTGGGGGGGGGGGGAAGCCGGCGATGAAGGGGGGGGGGGAGGGGGGGGGTAAGAGGAGGATTCCGCTCACGGCAGAAATAGACAAGAGTTAAGGGTTGCGGGGCCGTAGTCGGAAAATTATGGCAAAGCTTCCCCTCTAGCTCTGTCCCCTTGGTTTCGACTTATAAATGCGGGACAACATGTCTGCCTAACTCCTTACTACGAAACTATCCCCCATCCCCTACCGCAGCACAAACTTTTCTTTCCTACTTTCTCTCTCCCCCTTTCCCCTCTCTCTCTCTTTCACACACACACGCGCGCACACACTAGCCCGAACTCTCTCTCTCTCTCTCTCTCTCTCTCTCCAGAAGCTCTAACTCGAACTTTCTCTTTAGACTGTTGTAAACTACCTGAAGATAAACGAGCTTGAGCCCAGCGTTAGTCCGCCGCTGCACACGCGCCTGCGCTACTTCCTTTTCCCTCGCACGTCCTTTCGCGCCGTGAGCAGCTACAGCGGCAAGTTCAAAATGGCGGTAAGGCGAATTAAAAAGATCATTTAAAGAAAAAAGTACGTTGTAAGACTTACAGGTAGACGAGATTCTTTAGCTCCGGGCGCTTCATGTCTATTGGCTCAATCTAAGAGCTCTAAATATGTAGATATGAGCCGAAATTCTGTTCAACATCTCTGGGCTGTACAGGCCAGATCAAGTGAAGCTCATCGTTGAGACGAAATTGATCGGTAAAAGTCCGTCAACATAATGTAGCTTGCTCGTTACATAAACTTCGTATAAGAAGAACCGCGGATGTTTAGCTGCGTCCACTCCGAGCACCGGAAGTCTACTAAGGGGAAAGAGCTACGCTCTACCCCCCCCCCTCCCGTACGCTTAAGCGCCGCCGTGCGGAATTTAACCGTCCGTTTCAAAACCGTTCGATGGATTCACTAAAAAGAAAACAAAAATTCAACTGCAGAATTTATCTGAGGCTAAAATCACAATTTTTACGGAAATTTCGGATTCACTAGTTTTGCTCGAACGATACCCAAAGCCTCCGCGTAGTGTTTTGATTCACCTTGCAGACCAAAACACGAGGGCGTTCTCTTCGCGGAAACAGTGGCGCCGCGGACGCGAGCGAGGCGGACGACGTTCCGCGAATTCCGGTTTCTTAAAAATGCGTTCATCTCAGGACTCGTGGATCGGATTCTAATGGGACAAACGGCACGACAACAAGGCCAAGTGACCTAGTGACGACTACCGAGAGACGCTGGCCAGCTGGAGATGGCCTTCCTGGGCTAACATTGGAAAATGATAAATATGCCAGGTAAACGCGTCGAATTCATTTCCGATAAGCATTGTATAAGATGTGCGCGTACGTAGGCTTCTTCCGTAGTGTTAAACAAAACAAAGGGGAAGGAAAGAAATATACCGGATAAAGTGCGCGAGTAGTACGCACAAGTGAGAGTATACCAGAAGGAGAGGGAAATCTGGTTGAGGGGTCGGGGAAGCCAATCGACTCATAGCGACCAATATAGAGAGCAGCTAAGATACCGTTATAGATGCGTCGTGTGTGTATATAATATGCGTTGCCAAAGCCGGCACGCTTTCGGCTGATGCCGCACAAGCGAGCCATGGAAACCGATCCGATCCCAACGGACGGTCGGGCGGGGGCGCGCGGGGGGTGCACGTCACAAGTCCTACAGCCTGAATGCTCGCCGTGTAGTCGCACCAATACCGCTTTCACCCCCTGCACGTATACATGCGAACGGCGCACATATAGGCTTGCAAGCAACTCCCTGAGCTTAGCTCTCTCTATATATAGAGAGAGAGCGATATTCCAGGCCTTTTCCCCCAGGTCGATAATTCGAGATGCCATTAGCGAGCGCGCAGGGCTACTCCAAAAATCCGTCGGGCAGCTCGAGCTTCCGTCTTAATTGCAGTAGCCTCGGCCCCGGGATCTCATTAATAACATTTCCGCCGTCCATCGATCCGTCCGCGGCAGCACCATAGAGCCCTCGAACACGGACCTAGTCACCCCCGCTCTACCCCATCTCATCCCTCACTAGCCCGTTCTCCGTTTTTTCCTTCGGTACATATAGCTTCTGTCTTTTCTTTTATTCTTTCTCTCCTTAATTATCGCGTCGCTCTTTTTTCTCTCCCTCTAGTTTCATCCACCACTCCCCCCCCCCCTTGCTCTCGTTACGGCCGGCTGAGCTTGTTTTCTGGATTTCCGAGAATCCTGCCGCGTTAAACAGATCGGAAAGAAATGCCTCTTTCTCGCCCCTCACCCTACCCGCGGTTATTTCCGTTATAATAGCGTATATCAAGTGTCATTTCGTTAACAAAACCTATCCTCAATTTGTCTCCTTTTCTCTTTGCTCTTCTTATTATCCTCCGCGCGCGGCTTCGAACGACTATTCTTCATTTGGCTTATTTGCTTTTGCACATAAATGGCATTGACGTGGAACTATTGGCCAAGGGGGAAATTAAGTCGTGCTTAAAGCCAGTTGGCCTGACGCGCGCGAGTATCGGCAACAGGCTGCGCGTGCACGTCCAGTACACGTCAGAACAGTGTGGATCAGCAGTAACGTCGAAAGCGCGCGAGGGAGGGAGGGAGTTACGTTATTATAATGCTGCGTCATCTTAACGAGACAGCTCGAGCATTCTGATCTCTCCCTGTTCTCTGTACATGTACACACGATTTATTGAGAGGCCTGAGACATTCAAGCGCGTCTATAGTACCGGCTTCGCGTGTAAACCGGCTTCCGATTACTATTTTATTTTTTTTTCCAAACTTATCATGATCTTTTTCCAACTTGTTTTGTGTTACCGAAAGACTACAGCGAGTATAATAGAGGAACAATGAAGTAGGAGAGGTACAAGTCAAGAGGAGCAACGATGGGTGGACGGGGATGGGGCTCTGAAGATAACAACGCGTTGTTGCAAGAGAGGGAGGAGGAGAGAGTGAGACAGAGAGAGCGGAGCCGACGAAAATAACCCAATAATACATTAATACAGCGAGAAGGAGAAACGGCTGGCGTGGCCGTGCGCGGCGGGGCTCGCGTGGAGAGGAAGAATATCGCGTGGCGCGCCGTTATATGCTCAGATATGCATAGAATTTTTCATCGACTATTGCCCCCTCCCCCTCCCCCCCCCCCGAAAGCACCTGTATTCAAGGAGCAGTGGTACAAGCGTAGAGCGCCCAGCCTTTGTATTGTAACTGCTACTTGGAATTCTTTCTCCACTTGCAATTGCTTCCACCCCCCCCCCCATCCACACCCTCCACTTCACTATACTCTACGTCCTCTCCTGCAGCCTCCTCTCCTTTCATTTTCTTTTCCTCTGATTACGTGCAAACTACCCTCGGAGTCCTGCGAACCCACCGCTTTCTACCTCCTTTACCGCTTCTATATATACGCGTATACGTACTCTCCTCTCTCTCTCCTCTTCGCTATTCCGTCTCCTCTTTGACTTTTTCCACCGGTTTTCCCGTAAATTAGAGCAATAAAAATCCTGACATTTTCTTCCTCCCCTCTAGACACATCCTAATGAACTAACTTCTAATCATATTATCTCGCCTATATTTCTTCCTTTATTTGATGATGAAAAAAAAGACAAAATTGGTGAAATATACAAGTATAAAAGCGAATCATCGAGTATAAACATTCTGCACGCAGGTACACAGCACTTTTTCCCGCTCTCTTCCTCTCTCAAGAGCATTATAAGCTCTTGAGAGAGGAAGAGAGCGGGAGAGTCGTTAATCACACAGCCAACGACATTATACCTCATATCAGAAGCAATGCGCCGAGAGGCCGCGCGCGTGCCTGGCCAATGAAAGCCCCGCAGCAGTGGGCGCGCGAGTGTAATTACTATATACTGATTGTGAGTACAGAGCGTACAAACTTTGCCATCGGCCAGAAGTCGCAAGTATATAAGAAAAGGCAAGCTTCTCCTGCTCGGCAGCAGCTATACACGGTATACATATAAAAGCTCGCGTGTGCTTGCGCTCAGAGGAGAGTACATAGGAAAGTACGTGTACAAGAAACTCGCGAGCGAGAAGGACGCGGGAGCAAATGCAAATGCCTCATTTCGCCGGGACTGTAGATGGCAAAGGGAAAAAAGAAGAAGAAGAAGAAGCCGAGGGAGAAGGTGAATGAGGAAAGAAGAAGGCAGGGGGGGAGCGCTCGCGCGCCTCTCAATTTCCGCAGGCTCTTCCCGTCTGCTGCGCGATGTCGTTCGTCTTGCGCGTCGCCGAGCGCGCGCGCGCGCACCTTTCTCAGCCGAAGTAATATCGATAATGCGTCCCCCGAGCTCTCCTCCCCCCCCCCCCCGTAGCCCCGAGCCCTCTTCTTCATCCCGAGATCTTCTTTGCGCTCAGATGGGCCGGCTTCAACAACGGTATTGTGTGCAGTGCACTGCCGCAGCGATGCAAGCGGCCGCTGCTGCGTGCGAACACACCTTTGCCCTCAGCCGCCTGCGAGTTAGGCAGCGAGGATTTTGGAGAACGACCGTGCGTGTTTACATCTTGGAATTACCAAGGTAATTTTAATAAGCAAGTCGATCGTGAGGAATAGAGGATAGAGAGCAACAACGTTGTATACCAAGCACCCGCGCACAGGGAACGATAGAGTAAAGTTCTCCCATGGGGAGAGAGGGAGGGGGAGATTTAATAGGGGGGGAAAAAAGGAAGGTCGAGCTTGACGGTGACTGACGCTTCTCGAGAATAGCAAAGTGATATTCGGAAGAGTAGCTTCTTGTCTCGGAAGCACAAGACGCCGCTCGTAATACTCGAGATGGAGGTCGATGGAAGCGCAAAGATCGAGGGCCAACGAAGCTGAGCCTGTCAATCTAGCGGACAATACATCGAGAGAGTTACGAAAACTCATTGGCCCCGCGGATCGCTCTCGCAACGCGCGGACGTGCCCGACTTCTTTTTTTTCTCTCTAGCTTTACCGAGAGGCTCAACATCCATTTTCCCTTTTGTTTGGTCTGTATACTCTTCCGTATCGCTCCAGGCTCATCGACAGGCCAAATGTTTTTCTATTTGACTTTGTATCTCTCTCTCTCTCTCTCTGCCGATGAAAATTCTTTGACAAGCTAAGCCTGCCTCTTTCTCTCTCGGTATGCTTGTTATCTCGAATTATTCCTCCGCGTGTAAATGAGAGATCGATGTTCACGATTACTTGGAGAGGCGCTCGGTTAAAGGCAAACGAGTATATTGTTATTCGAGATTCGTTGAAATAAAAAGGCGACGTTGAACTTCTAGGGCCGGAGTAAATGCGCCTGTTACGAATATATCAAAACTTTCCGCGCAGGCTTTAGTCAAATAAGGCAATGGGCCAATTTAAAGGCTGAAAGCTTAAACTGTTGACGTGACGTTTCCGACTCTCTCTCTCTCTCTCTCTCTCTCTCTCTCTCTCTCTCTCTCTCTCTCTCTCTCTCTCGACTATTCTACAAATGTTGATCCGTGTATAGCTTACGAGGATCGTAGATGTAATACATACTTTTGAAATTGCTTTACGACCTTTCTCTTGTCAATTACAGGTAAATCGTGTCGGCAGATTGCAAAGGGTGGAATAAAGAAAATGCTGAACATTTTTTTTAATCGCAACAAATATATATATATATGTATATATAATAAATTGTATTTTTACAGAGGCTGATAATACATTGCAAGAAAAAAAAAAGAGTCGAACAAAAATATCAATAAAATATACAGACGCTTAAAGTTTCGCATGTGACAAAAGTCAGAAACGAATCGTACGCGGCGATTCTTGTAAAATGTTATTTACAAAGAAAAATATTCAACTTGGAAAGATAATAATAGCTTTGTTACGGCAGGGGCTGCGCTTGCTAAGCAATACTTTACATTGTTCGCCTGACTGAAGCTACAGCGGTGTGTGTTAAACATTTTGTAATTTTGGCACGCGCTTGCTCTTTTTGTTGTTGTATAATTGTAAATTATTCATTTTATTCTTAATCATTAAAAATTTCCGCTTATCTGTGAAACAAAGGGGAAGGGAAGATTGAGTAATGATAAAACAGCGTTTGCAAAAGAAAAACAACATTCTTTGACGTACATTCGACATGTGGATAACGTTGACGTTATGTATATACGGACGTTTGTCATTGGGTCTACATGACATATACACAATAGAAAACAGCCTGTGTGGTCAAGCATGGAACTAGCAAATACTGTTTGCAAAATTTCAACGCTTCATTTTCTTGGCTTTTCTTTATGCCATAGTCTTTCGAGCTTCCAAATAGCCAGATATTTGCCCAGTTACATTTCTTAACTCTGTACAAATTTTGCACACACACACACACGTACGCGCGCGCGTGCGCGCTATTAGTTAAGTTGTATTTTGATTTGCTTAACTACCAATGTGCCAAGAATATTTAGCTGTAATAAAATTTTATAATAATTATCGTAGTAATATAATAATTGCTAGAATGCAGTTACGCAATCATTTCACATCTGTATTTACAATCCACATACTGTCTACAAGTGCTTGTTATTCTTTGTGAAATCATCGCAAGTCTCGTTCAGAGCCAAGTCAATTAGGGACAGCGCACACGCGGACTTTAAGAACTGCCTTGCTCGAGATAGCTGCGCTATATACCTTCTGCAGCTCCAGTCATAAGAGGTAAAAAATTATGGGAAATTTTCAAGCCCTTATGACTGCAGCCTAGTGTACATATACTTTTTGTTAACAAAATAAAGAATTAAATCAATAGATTAAGTACATCAAATATCAACGATTCACATATTTATAGATGCATTTAAGTACTCTCATAAGTACTTGGCATTACTTCCTTGTGCCTGTCGACGTTTATCTAACTTTTACATGTCTTTTATTCATGCCGGGACGGACGAAAGTCGTGTGCTTGAATTTTTGAGCTCGCAACTTTAACCAAACAACTTTACGCGATTAACAAACTCCGAATCCAGTAACTTTTTTCGCTCGCTTACAGAATGCAATTACTATCACTGCTGTTCAAACTCAACGACCATTTCACAAAACTGTAATACCTATAATAAATAAAAAATATCTTAAAATACTTTGTTTTTATTTTTTTTCATCTGTATTTTCTTGCCATATTCGCATTATTTTAAATACGTGAAAATTTGAAGGCGTGTTATCGGCTATTAAATGTAAAAATCAGAAATTTCTTCATTAGATTTTTATTTTTCCACTTATTTCGTTGAAAGCTGTGTTAGAAAAGTGTGTGACGCAGCTTATCAGTTTGAAAAAATAAAAAAATTGAATGTATTTAAAGCCATTCTTTTTAAATACTCGATTCCCTTAATTTATGTGATGATCAATTTTTTTCTTTCTACCTAATAACGAATATTTTAATATTTATATTATTTACAGAATGAATAAACTAACGTTGCGTATTATTCGATAATAAACAATACCAACAAACTAAAAAAACTGATGAAATTAAAGAATTTTATTCAAGTTCTGCAAAACGTATAAAAATGTATTAAACTATTGTCAAAATTGCATGAGGCTTATTTAATTTTGTTTAATCGAAAGTTTTTACAAATGCGGCTATCACTTTCATAGTTTCCAGCTTATTACATTTATTAAGAATTCTTGTAGTTTGTTGCTAATAAAACAAGTAACTTCGATATTTGCAATTGCAACCAAATAATGTTAAGTTCTTGTTCGCATTAGAAGAATACTTTGAAAAATAGTAGACAACAACAATACGATACGATTTCATATTTATCTCTTTCTTCATAATAATCAATATTTATAATAAAATCTAGAGAAATTGTTTTCAAGTTCAACAAAGCCATTACTGACATTTTACTAACTGAATTTCAATCAAACGCATGATGATGCTATATCTTTTTCTTGTCAATCTTTCAAAGGCATGTAGAGTGCGTTTGAAATTTTTTAGTTGGACTAATATTTAAATTTTCTGTTTTGTGAAAATCTAATAATTTGTTAATCTATATAGATTAGAGAAAGATTATTTTTACGTTTAATTGAAAACAAAGTAAACTTTGTACTCCAACATGGATTTTTACGTAACTGTAAGGATTACAAGGTCTGTCAACAAATGACAATCATATCATTCTTTATCTTAAACACCTTTTTTGTACAGTTGTCGAAATCCCGTGAATTCTAAGTACTGACCACTTTAGTAGTGTATCACAGATCTTATCCGATATTATATTCAACAAATGTTTTTAGACATTATGCTTATATCCATTATCTATCGTATTCCGTCGCTCACTATGAATCTTTAACATTTTTCTAGCGATGATAATTGATTCTTTATCTCGTTAGCTTTGCTTAGTTTCTCATATATCATTTTTGATGTAACACTGTTAAATTTGGTGCAATGTAAGTTCATCAGTGCGTGTTAATTTTGCGCGTCATGCGAAGAACGACAATAACCACTCGATTTTCGAGCCTAAGTGAACTATATTATAGTTTATTGCAAGTTTGTAAATGTACTTTTTCATTTTTGCTAAATATTTAGCAATAATATTATTTAAGTTTTCGTAAATATGCATATATCTGCGACAGCAGTTTCGTAACTTCCTATTTCGCGGTAATACTTTTGTGAATAAAATTTTGAAGTAAATGCAAACAGAATGTAAAGAAATATTTGCAACATTGCATTTTGTTCACCTAATTTTGTTTAAAGATTAATTAAGTTAATAAAAAACGATACTATTAGTTACATAAAAATTATTCGAATGCACATTAGTAATTCTTTTTCTGCATATAAAATTTGAAGAAAAAAAAACGATACTGTAGTCGCTTTAGTAACTTTACTTTTGCTTACGTAAAACTTTGCTTTTTCGTTTTTTAAGAATTCTAACGACATGCTACTTATTAATTTCTTATTTGTTCGTATCGATAAAGTTTCGGCGAGTGCATTATGCAACGAAAAGCAGCACCTCAACTTTGCGTAGAAAATATCAAAGCTTCTCTTTCATTGTGCAATTTTTCCTCTTATTGCAAATATCATCTAATCAAGATGAACTATCTTGATTCTCTGATTAAGGAGCTAGCTTACTGTGTATTGGTGCGGCAAGACTTTCCCTAAGACTCTCCTCAGGCTACAATTGTACCTAAAATAAATTGTGATACTTGTTTTAGCGCTAATTAATTATTATCATAGCTAAAGCTCTTAACGTAGTTTTAAGCTTTTTCCATATGAAATGTATCTTATGATGTATATCTTACTTGGAAAGCTTGTGTAGTATTCGGCAAGATGAATGGATTAGTTGTAGAGGTCTGTTTACGCGCGACTGTGTCTACCCAAGCAGAGTCGAACGGGTCTGCAGGTCCTTGCCTTGCGGTGCTGGGATTCGTCACGGCAGAGCCGAGACTCATAGCTCTAGCGTGTAACGGTGGAGCACGTCGCGGTGCAATTGGTGGCGGAACTGACGCCTGAGTCGTTACACTGCCTAGCCATTGTTCCGGTTTTGGAAGATCCGTCGTATTTAGTACTGGCTGTACCTAAAAAATAATATGGTTTTTTAAGTTACCTTCATTTACAAACAAAAATAAAAAAATAGTTACACCTCATAAAAACATAAAAATGAAAAAAATAAAATAAATATAAATAAAAATAAAGAAACTTACTGAAGCAACGGGTGGCGTTGGACGAGTTTGAGCTGTTTCGGAAGCCGCTGTAGCGGAAATGTCCGTGGAGGAAACGATGGGTGCAGTCACGAACGTAGGTGCAGATGTTGGTACGGGTGCCGGTATTGGGGTCGGTGCTGACGTTGGCACCGGGGTCGTTGACAGCTGAGCAGGCGACGGAGATGACGACGAGGGCAAACTTCTTGGCGAGTCACCTAGGGTAGCTTGCAGGCTTGAAGACAGTTGTGGTGCCTGAACCGGTGATCGATTCAACAACTGATTGGCAGCGACATTGCTGCTGCTAGCGAGAGAGGAGGTGGAAGTTGTGCTAAAAACCGGGCTGGCTGCAGGCGTGTCGAAAATCGAAGGTATCGCGTTGGAGGGTCCATGTGGAGGTGTGCTGCTGAGATTGTTGCGTGGCAGCACAGGGCTTAACGACGGACAACACTGGTTGAGGATCGGAGTCAGTCGTGCGTTCGCTACGGAAGAAACGACGCTGCTCGACGAACTGTCTTGCCAACTTGGTCCTTCCCCTCTTACAAGCCTATTATCGTCTGCATCGTTGTTGTTGTTTTTGTTGTTATTGTTAATGTTATTATTGTTGTTATTGTTGGCGTTACCAGCCTTGGCACCACTGCCATTATTGTTTTTGCTGGAAGATAACTCGACGAAGCCATTAGTCAACCTCAAGTTGTCGAGCGAACTACTGCTACTCACTGTAATTAAGAACAGAAAGTTATTGATATCACAAAACTTTTTTTGAAGTAAAAGTTTTATTTTATGAAAAAAGCTGTATCAAACATACCACCAGGTATAATATTAGTGGTCGTTGTAGTCATTGTAGAACTTATATTGAATCTGTTGGTAGTTGATCTTACTACTGAGCCAAAATCATCGCTAGAAAGTATCGACAAATCGCGCGTTACTTGCTGACATAATGCTGATACACTGTCCTGACCACTTGGTGATATTTCCGGTATTGGACTCACTAAAACAATTTTTTTATAAATTGATACTGAATATTAAATGGTTAATTATAAAACTTCAAAAACTCGATAACTATCGAGAAAACGAGCTGGAAAATATTCATGCATTTGCTTAAAACATTCTGACACGTGTATTAAGACATTTATAAATTCTTACTGTACATTCAGATATTATGGTATTTGTTGTTGTTTTGTTACTGTTGTAATTGTAACTGTCATGATTTTAATGATTTAAAAATAAACAGTATGATTGAATTACTTTTATGATATCATTTACTACTCTGAATCTACGTGTCTTATACAAAATAAAACTCTATAGATTAAGAATGTATGCTTATGAAATTTTTGAGTAGGTAGTGTTGAAGTTTAAATAAAATTTTGTTTGTTTCAAGAAAGTGCAAGAAACACAAAATATTCACAATGATAAGGATATGAAAAATTATATGACAATGTATGTTATTACACAGGCATAAGAAAAAATTTCGACCTTCTTCATATCCTTCGTACTCTGTTTTTAGAAAGAAAGAAAAATTATTATTTTTTTCTCAAGTTTTCAAATTACTAAAATTTAATATTTTTAATTTTCACTCATAACAATAACAAATTTTGTATCTGGTAATAGTACCGCCCTTCAAACCTGCTACACTCTTACTAAATTTATCGATAAGTTTTTTACTTGAAAACAGTATTTAAATAACAAAAATGTATACATAAAAAGCATAAAAATACGGAAAAGTTTATAGAAAAATAAGTGTATGAGGATTAAAAAATCATACTAACCAGGTGGCCTAGTGGGTATTTGTTGATGCGAGAGAATTGACGGCAAACGTGAGAGATCTGTTGGCTCGAGACTGTGACTACGGACGCGCTCGTAATTACTCGGGAGATCGTTGACGCGCAAACTTAGCTGACGCTTAAAGGGTGACGCATGATTGAGCTGATCAAAGCCGCGGAATGAGCCTTGCCGTTCGAGCATCGACGGCGTGGCGTGCGGCCTCTCAATAGCATAAGGGTTATGAATCTGCCGTGCTGGAGGAACATCTGAAATTCACGAGATTCATGGTAAGTACATACAAAACAACAATTTAATTTAAAATAAAAACTTTTAAATCGAACACCAACCGATAGCGCGCTCCTGGGAATCCATTCTTTCCGTGAGACTCGACTGTCGGAAGCTACCGGTCCTCGTGAATGCCGAAGTTCTTTGATCGAACGTCATCGTTACGCCGCATTCCTTATCCCGACGCTGCTTCCTTTCCAAACAGGCTGCGAAGGCACAGCCAACTGCGTGACTCAATCTATCGCCCTATTGAAACGTTACAAGCAATTGAAAGCGCCGTAACAACAGGTGTAACACATATTAAATACAGTTTCAAGCTGTGTATCTGCTTACAGATTCTTTGACTGCCAAAAAGCCGTGGCACATCCAACGCCTTGTTGTGCCATCTCGGCAAATGTAGCTGAATCCTTTCTCGCAATTTCGGTCGGGAGCGCAGAAGGACACCTTCTCGATGGTCTGATCGACAATCAAATCTTTCGTCTCGTCGTCGACGACCCTGAGGCCATCACCAGACACGTTGAGTATAGCTCGAATAGGCCTCCTTCTTGAAGACTGAAAAGCACAATTTCACGTCAGTCCTTTTATCGATCTGATTACGGCAAGCAATTTTTTGCTCGTTACTCAAATAAAATATCCTTACCCTAAGCGTTTTCAGAGCTTCCTCGCAGGTCTGCATTCCTCTGGACTCGGTGACTTCCGTACATCCCAAGTACTGAAAAGACAATTATTCATCAATACACTCGGCTCGCTCTCGTCGTTTCCACGAAAATTAAAAAAGCAGACACAAATTTTCCCTCAAGGACGTCGATTATACACGAATCGTTGAAATTTCAGACGTCTCGTTAAAGTACACAGCAATTACGAGAGCTACTGCAAGCGAAGGATGGGATAAAGAGGTAAAGTGAAGGTAGACAGGCGAGTGTGCGAGAAGAAAGGGAGAAGAATAAAAGAAAAAGAAAGTACAAGTGGCAGGAAAGTGAGGACACACGTGTTGCATACCTTGACCTGAAAGGCGCAATTGCCGGATCGCACTGCGCTCTCGTCGGCCTGCCACTGGTGCGGCCTGCTTGCCTCCGGCGAGTGCTGGTCCCTCCGACGACGAAAGCTGTCGCGAAAGCTTCTTCGTATTCGGTCCATTCTCTTGCCCGGCCCTTGGCCCGATCTCTCTCGCTTCTGAAAAAATAACAAAACAAAGGCGTGTTAGAGCTTTTTTATGTACATACTGCGTTAAGCTTTTATTAACAACACCACGAGAGACATTTTCGCGTTGAGCTATTATTATACAAGAGTTGGGAAGGCCGAACAGCGGAGCGTCGTCGGGCCGGTAGCTGCTCTAAATTGTTGCGTTATGTGATTATCGTGGAAATGAAACTTTCGTTTTGCGGGCACTTTCCGATCGTAACGCCGAGACCTATATGCGTACACGAATTTTCATAACGCTGTTGATGTATCGCAACGTTTTTTTACTAGTTTCCTTGAGTTTCAGTTTGTTATAGGAATTATGAAATTTATCTTTTTTTTTTTCTTCTGATTATAAAACAAGTAAGTAATCAAAATGAATAATTTTATGATAATAAGACACAACGTTACGCTCGGCTGCTATCATCTCGACGAAAAACCGACCACTGTATTTTATAATCACGAACACAGTGGATAATAAAATCGACCTTCTCGGCGATACGACAAACATTTTTTTACTCTCCTGGGCAGAGAGCTAAAGAAAAAAGAAGAGCCGAGCGGTAGACTCGGCATTTAAGAAGCCAATCCCAACTATGAGAAACTGGCATTGTTTAACTTTGAGAGAGACGTTCCGCATAGTTGATTTCGCGTTACCTCCGTTGACAATGTGCCGTTCCCATTTTTTTTTCCTCCGCGCGCTTATTTGTTATTATTCAGCATTATGCCGCAGCAGCAGCAGCTGCGTAATTGTAATTATACCAGGGGAGAGCCTTACGCAAAGGCCGCTCATCCCATTCTCACTATTAATTCTCTTTCTCTCCCATTTTTTTTCTCTCTCTCTCTCTCTTTAGTACATACACATAAACAACCGCTGAATTAATCATCGAGAAGTCGCGGATTTACATATGAAAAAAGCCGTTACTTTCGAAGAGAAATTACGAGTGCTGTTTGAGCAATAGCCGCTATCCAATGATGACGCAAGCTAATCAGAAATAATCATTAACGTAAAAGAGAAATAAAAAGAGAAAAAAATCAGCAGTCACGTTCGAAGCAGCGCCAGAGCGAATCCCTGCTCGTGCAGTGGGAGAGAGAGAAAGAAAGAAGAGACAGAAAGGCGAAGATCGAACGAGCCGGATCGGATTATAGCCCCGGCGTGTGTATGCGTTCTCGTGCGGGCGCACTGTAGTTTGCTCTCTCGGTTACGCGCGCGCACGCGCCCACGCGTTCCGATACATATATGTGCCAATGCTCGGTTATAGTCCCGTGTCCGGCAGCGGCATGCACACACCAGCTGCCTATAGGCTCCAACTCTATGTATGCGTTGTATGCCATTCCATTGAATCGCTGTGGCGCGCGCGCGACTCCGTTAATAGAATAATGAAATTATTCAATTTAAGCCTGATCTCTTTTATTCGTCCATCTCCTCTTCTCTGCACTCTCGGCTAGTCTCATCGTAATGGGTCAAAGTCGATTGATTCAATCACGCCCCCCGCCCCGGTGACGTGCTGTAATAAACGAGCGTGTATGGACCAAAGTGAGAGAGCCGGCTGCGGAGGACACACGTCTCGGTTAGCGCAGCTACTCGAAACGCTTCGTCCCTCCGCGCACTCACGGCCAATTTGCTCTAATGTCAATTACACGCAAATGCATCTGTGGCCAAAGAGAGGAGAACGCGGGGCTGCCGCGAGAGGCCTCGATTTTCATTTGACCTTTAACCTTGCGCACCTGCCGCGTCATCCCCGGCGTCTACGTGCACATCGGCGTTCTCCCTCTCTTTCTCATTTCGCCTAACAATACAATCGCTTCCTTAACATCGGAGCAACAATGACAAATCGCCGGCCGTGATATCATCTCGGTCACATGGAAGTGACTCGCGAACAAGCGCATATAGAATCGCTCTGTGCACTGCCAGCGGCTACATCGCTCGAGGATCGTCGATCCCCAGCCCAGTGGTTCTCACTTTGATTTTCCATTAAACCACCTCTCTCTCTTTCCTCTCTCAATCTCTGTCTCTCTTTCTTGAGGCCAGAGCTTAGCCAAGTATGAAGATGTTGAAGGAGCAAGGCTGTCTCGTCGGAAGAGAGAGAGAGGGCACCAAAGCCGAGTAGCTCGTACCTGCCGCGAGGAGGAGAGGCCGGTCAGAGCCGCCGCAATCCTTTCACTCGGATAGCATAAGCGCGCACGCATGTAGCTCTCTACATACGTGTATACACGTGTATATAGGTGCACACATAGCGGCAGGTGTGTGACGCGCGTCACGCGGCCTGTCTTCGGGAAAGTTAGGAAAATAACACACGGCCTGCGCATGCACATCATCATACCTACTCTCTCCCAACCCACTCATCCCACGGCCTGACACCTCGACAATGCTCTCTCTACTGCAGGCACAATGCATCCTATACCATATAGGCGACATTCATACAACTTGCCTACTCCCCCCGGCCATTATATCAGCGGTGAATGGCGCGCGAGAGGGAAAAATAGCGAAAACGGAAGTGCAAGCGATTGGAGGGCAATTCGATTGCATATATACACGCTCTCTCTCTCCCTCTCGTTCTCGATTTATATACCCATTGGCAAAGCTTTCCTTCTCGCTCCCGTTCTCGCTTTCGTTCCCTCGGATTATAACGTGCCGCGCGCGCGCGAGCTCTCGCTTGCGCAAAAATGCCAGGAGAGGTTTTACTAAACTCCCGGCAACAACCCGACGAAAGTGAATGCTCCTCGTCTTGTATACACACATATACATATGCTCGTGCAGACGAGTGTGTTTACGTCACGGCTGAGCTTACGATATATTGCAGCGCGAATCGGGTTAAATATTTTCAGTCGCGGCTAATTAAAATCGACACACGCCGCGGCTTTCTAACTCGCGCGTAGTCCGATTAATAACGATTTAAACAATCCGACAACGCCACAGGCTTATCGAAGAGATCGACCTAGCCTTGTCCAAGTCCGGCGCGAGAAAAAAAAGACGGGTAGAAAAGTTTTAAAAGGCGCGCAGAAATAGAGAGAAAGAGATGAGACCGAGAGCTCTCGAGAGGTAGGTTCGAGTGTAAATTTCTCTGAAAGAAGGTAGCGAGCCGTAGACGACGAGGTGCACGTCTCTCTCTCTCTCTCTATACCTATATAGATATAAAACCGGTGAGTATCTCCATGCAAGGTATGCCGGTTAACCTTGAGTTCGATCCCCTTGCCACTCTCCATTCGCGCGCTCACGTACAGGCGGCCTCCTCGTCTATACGGAGCTGTGTGTGGGTGCCCACCTTACCACTCCTGCGATATATCCTCTCTTTCTTCTCTCTATACCTCTGCTCCCCTCTCTCTCGCTCCTAGTCTTTCTCACTTTCATTATGCACGCGAAGTCGAAGCATAAATGCAGGATGCTCGCGGGTGTATTATAACCTCCCTTTCTTGGTAACGACGCGCCAATCACTGCTACACACAGGTATATAACGCGATTCCCTCTCTACACGACTCTATTCGAAAAACAAGAAACGTTCGCTCACCAAGTTTTGTCTGAGAGAAGAAAAAAAGAGGAGACTCTTCTTCTTCCTTCTTCTTTTGCGCGACGACGTCGACGACGACGAGAGGAGGAAACGTGCCGGAGGGGGGGGGGCCGAACAAGGTTAGCTTTATGCTCTTTCAGCGCGCGCAGGTTTTAAGATTTCTTTCCTATAGACGCCAGAGCGAGATAAATATATACCAAGCGCGATTTAAAGTAAAAGAAGAATAAGTTAAATTTCAAATGTCCGCGGAGAGAACTGATAAAGTTTTCTGTGACGTTAAGTTGGAAAGAATGTCCAGACTTGTATAATGTATACGGTTATTGTGATGGGTTTCACTATTGCTAAAACCAGAAAGACAAGATAAAGTTTCGAAATGAAGAGGGAGAGGGAGACAGAGAGAACAGTTTTCGCTGAGAGCGCGCGCAAGGGAGGGAGAGAGAGAGAAAACAAGGTAGGTGACCTACGCCGGGAGAGTTGAATTTAGCAGAAGCAAAAAGAAGGAACCCGTTTATCTCGTCTTACTAGTAGGAGCAACTTAATACTCATCGCGTATGCAAGCTCGCAATGCCGTCTTGTTTTTTTTTCTCTCTCTCTCTCATTCAACTACGGGCGCGTACGTATTAATACTCTATACGCGACTGCTAAGGGAGTAAAAGTTCAAATTTCTCAAATAAACAAGATAAAGACAATCGGGTAAACAAGAATTATAAGCCTCGAGAGAATCATATTAATCCCACAAGCGCCTAAGCTTGAAACTATCCTGGGGCGCGATTTTATCCCCGGCAACTCGGTAATTATTTCACGGCAATTGGCGCGCCGCCGTTGCCGCCGCTGCTGGCGCAGCGTTCGTTGCACAATCGGCACATTCGCCCAAGGCACAATGGCTCATTTTGCCAATCGGCTTTTCCAATAACGTAGCCGCCCGCCCGCAGCACATGCCCACGCAGCTAATACTTCCGCCGAGAGAGACGTGCCCGTTAACCGCTAATGCTGACGCGACGTACCAAGACTTGTTACCTCGCCCACTCTCCCCTTCCTCCGTCTGCCTTCTCTCTCTCTCAACGGGACACAGTCGATCCTCTTTAAACATATTTGACTGAAACAAAACGTCGGCGCGGAGATTAAAGTGTTCGAGTAACAATTTTCCTTGTTTGCGAACACGTCATATTTTTTTCGACGCTATTATAACGCACTACGCCAAACGGACTCGTGACTAAATATACATTGCATAATTTTTATCGGCATCTAGACGCGTCAGCACTTAAAATTAACACCTGATTGCTCGTTTGGCTTTTAGGCCTCGTTTCTTACTTTGCGATTTTTAGACTAGTTTTTGTTTATCTTCTTGTTTTTTTGGGGACAATTTTCGGTGACACAGGTCGGTTGGAATGTCGTCTAATCGTTACAGCGGCGCTCATTATTTGACTAATTCGTGGGCGCTTAGAATTTAACCGTGGACAACGGCAAACAAGCTGTGTATATAACGCTTGAAAGATTTGCGGCTGAGTTTTAGATTATGTTTAATATTGAATTTCAGAAGTTTCGTTTACAATTGGGAGATCGGGTGTACGAGCCACTAGGGAAGTTGTCAATTATTTACGAGATCTGTTTTTTTTTGCTAGTTTGTAAACAACATTATTGAGGAGTACATTTCATTATTTCAAAGTGCATGCCTAGAATTTTAAACGTTTACTTTTTTGAAACAGTAATTTTGCCAGAGAATTCAATGATAAGTTCTATTCTCTTCGTTCATCTACTGCAGATATTACTGATAACCACTCGTAACGTTCATTACATTTATTTTATTATTTTTTTTTCGAGCAATAGAGAACTATTAAATTTTGAGCCTCAAAAATTGTCTACAATAGCAAACTGTTGCAATAATGACAATAACGTAGCTGCAACGGTGGCCTAAACATCGAGAACAGTGTAAATTCGTGGTTCAACAATCAGGCAGTCGCTCGAGCGCGTCATTTATTCCAACACGTGACAGATAAGGCTATAACCGAGCATTAGATAAATATTGACAATTTTAGAATTTGATAGGCTTTTAGTCGAGACCAAAAGTTGATATCACGTTAACAAAGAGAGGTAGAAAAGTTGGAAGATGTAGGAAAGGATGGGGAAGATAAGGTAACAACGGAGGGGCGGTAGGCCGTTCATATGGCCGGAGAGTAAAAAAGTAAAGGCATATATTCACCGAAAAGCGGAAGCTCGCCGCTCGCCTGAAGCCTCGCTCCAGCGGCTGGTGGGCGGACGCCTGATTTCCCATGTTTGCGCGTTTCTCTCGGTTCGCCTCGGCTTAGCTCGGCTTCTCTTTTTTTCACTCCTCTTCTTCTCTCCTGCTCGTTTCGCGTGCGCACCTTCTAGGCCTCGCTATTACTTTATTTCTTCGCTGTCGTCTTCCTTGCACTCGCGCGGGGGTATACACCGTGCCGAGAAACGGCTCTATTTTTCACGCGAAGCTCCCGCACGTTTTCAGGACGCACAGTATTATTTCGGAGGCAAGAGCCGAGGGTGCACAGCTGGCGCGACTCTCCCCCTGGCACTTGCTTGGCCGATCTGCATCGGGGGCTACTCCTCACTGGGGGGCGCAGCCTCTTCGGCTTGTTGCTCTCTCTTGCTCGCACACGTCGGCACTGACACTGACTCCTCGCTTGTTCTTCACACAGGACTGCAGCAGCAGCAGAAGCACGGAGCCGCTGGCACGCACTACCGCGCGGTCGAGGCGAACGTGCGACTGCCCGCGACGGGGAGAAGGACGAGGAGCAGCGGCAAAAGGAGCGAGACGCGCTCCGGAGCCATCGCGGCGGCGCTCTCTCGGGGAGCGGCAAGGATGACGGCCGCCGGCTGCACTCGGCCTCAGCTCCGACTCCGCTCTATGCTGACGTCAGCCGTAAGGGGGCCCAGGTGATCTCGAAGGCGAGGTGTGCGTGGGTGCGCGCCGGGTATTCGCGCCTCCCGGATTAGAGAGAGAGAGCAGCTCCCCGCGAAGCCTCTGAAGCACAGCGTTATCGCTGCTTGTCGGTTGGGCCGCTCCGGCGAGTCCGGATGTTTTCTGCTGGCCGCCTCTCTCGGCCCGTGGCGCTCTTTAACGCTCGTTCCCACGTTCGGTTTTCCGTTGGAGCCGTTACGCACTGCTGCTCCCCTCGCCGCCGTCGCCGCTGCTGCTCGACGGTTTGTACGCCGCGAGCGCGCGCGCGCGCCACCAGTGTGTGCACTGCACTCTCGCCCAGCCAAACTGTCAACCGCCCCGACTGGATAAAGCCCCTTTTCCAACGAAATTCGAAGGACGACGATGCCGATCCGAAAAAGGAGGGAAGACGATGCTGTCACCTTTTGTCGCGCACTTGTGCACAGCAGAGAGACACGCACAGACACAGACAGCGACACGTGTATGGCCAAGAGAGCGTCGAACGATGACTCCTCCTCGGCTTTCCTTGCGTTTCTTACTCACTCGCGGGAGGTAGAGAGAGAACGGAGTATGCCGGACAATCAAGGGGGGACCATTACAGGTAAACGGCGATCACTGACCGATCTGCCACCTGGCGGTACACTCCGACGCCGACGAAAATGCGCGAGCGTTTATGAAGAAGGAGAACACGAGAAAGGGATATGAAGAAAGAGAGGGAGGGAGGAGTATTTAGCCTGTCTATATGTGCAGCAGCCAGAGACACAGAAGCCCTTATTGATCAAGCGAGAGTAGTCGTCTAATTAGACAGGCCGTCGCCGTAGGGAGTAGAAGAGAGTCGATAAGACGTCGGGGGGGCAACGCAGGTAATACGCCAAGCGCTGGCGGCAGGTAAGAGAAGAGCCAACCGGTGAGAGAGAGAGGGGGGCGGAAGGGGGAAAGAGAGAGAGAGAGAGAGAGACAGACGCGACGCGAGAGAGAGAATAGGGCTGCTGCAGCAGCAGCCTGTGTGCACGCGGGCTCTCCTCGGGGGCCCGCCGCGGCAGCGATCCGACCGAGCTCCGGACTCAGACTGATGGCCGATGCCTGCCACCGCCGTCGCTGCTGCTGCTGCCGGCCTCCTCTCCTCCGTGTACGTTCTTTCTCTCTTTCTCTCTCCCGGGCCCCTCTATACACTACTAGTGTTGCTCCGTTTCCCCTCCTCCCTGCTCGCGCGCGAGAGACGTTACACAGAAAGAGAGAGCCCCCGTGTTCTCTCTTTCTCTGTCTCTCGCATGCTGCTGGGCTGCAGCGAGTAGTCTCGGAGAGCTGCTGCTGCTGCTGCTGCTGCCGAGACTTCCGATGACGGCGCGGCGCGATGACTATAACACACAGCGCGCACACCACGACATTCACCTTCGCAGGGCCGTGCTTGGGATGCCAGGGTGCCCCGCATAACAGCGAGAGAGCCGCGCGTAACGCTCGTCGCGCAGGCATCATAGGCACATACTCGCAGGCGCCTCTCGACACGCCAAAGTTTTCCAGACGCCCACAGCTGTTCGGCAGTTGCAGTTCGCTTTTCCTTTGTGCAGCGGCTACTGCTGCTGCTGCTGAGGCTAGCGCATTGTCCAGAGGTTTCTCTCTCTCTCTTTCTTGGTCTGCCTGATGCTTGTCTGGATGCTCGGAGAAGCGCACGCAGCTGCGATCAGAGATGCCCTACATGCCTGCTGTATAAATGCTCCTTTTCCCAATTCCCTTTGGGATATCGTCTTGCCGACACTCGCGGGCATCGGATTTCCACTTTCCTCCCTTTTTTTTCTTATTACGTTTCCCGTTAAATCTTTCCCTTTCCCCCCCCCCCTCAAGTTTCAGCTGTTTGTTACACGCGCTATATTTGTATTATTAATTTCAGATTGTTCGATCGTTTAATAACGGAAATAAAATACACTTCTTCTCCAGTTTTATTACCAGATGCGTTTATACGTGTATATTTCTCTATTTTTAGAATAAAAAAAAATAATAATAATGATCGTATACGGTAATTCAACGTTCGCTCGGGCTCGGTCATAAAGCTTAATTGCTAAATAAATGAAAAGTTATTGGATAGAAAAGAAGCGAGACTTGGCCAATGGAGAGTAATTATGCGGCTCTTTCTAGCGCAATTATCGATAGAATATATTTAAAAATGGCATCAATATAATTAACGCGTGGTAATTGAACGGCCGATATAGAAAATTCAGATCGGATCAATAAAGTCAATGTCGGTTGGTGAAAAAAAAAACAACAATTTTTTCAAACGTTACCGACTTATTTTAAAACAAACGTGGAAAGAAGAAACAAAAAACCAAGAACATTGTTTTACGAAGCAGGAGAAGCAGGGAGGAGAGACGCGCGAGGAGCAAGAGAGCCAGGATGCGGAAGATGCAAGAGAAGCAAAAGCCCCAGAGAGCGGACGAGCGAGCGAGCGAGAGAGAAGAGAAAATGTCCGTAAAACGTCGAGTGGGGAAGTGTGTGCAGCTGCTATGCGGACGTTGAATGCCTGTACATCTGCTGAGGCAACGCGCACACACAGACAAGCGGGCCTTCTCGCACACTAACACACCTTTCTCGTCGCGTCCCCCGGTATATACACAGTTTCTCCGAGCACTAAGAAAATGTGAGCGTACGTGTCTTTGTACGCGCGTGAAAGAATAAGCGAGAGATGGTATAAAATAACATCAAAGAGCAGAAGGTTCGGGGATGTGGAATCAACGAACTTGCAACGTAGCTATGTGGCTTTTCCAAATTTTTCTGTTTTAAAAGTCGACTGCTGAATTCCGCTAATGATATAAGCAGCTCAGGTAACGTCGAAAATTTCGAAAAGCATCACACTCGCGACGATACTTGAAAATTTAAGAAATGGCAAATTGATAGGATAATCGGTGGGGGCGGCATTGTTTGCGCTAATCCGCGCGCATTGATAGTGTTTTTTCCTTGTTAAATTTTTTAGCGCTTCATCAGACGTTGCTAAGGAATTGAGGAGAAGGTGCTAACGTGCGATATATCGCTATGCAATGACCCCCGTAGCAGCGTACAAATTATGAAGGTCTTGATTGTGACGCTGCTCCAACCTTCAATTGAGCGTAAATATATCAGCTTACGGTTACGACAAGCTTGAGGTCTGGAATTAATTGAATATGGGCTAATCAGACAAAGCGACTAAAGTGAATGCATAAAGTACAGCAAGGTAGTAGGATAAAATGTAAAATTTATAAGAAACACCGTGGTGTTTTTGAAAAAAAAATTGAAAACTGCAATACAGGCGAAGGAGATAAGGTACACACGTTCGAAATAGCGTGTATCCAGTTAATTGTTCTTTGTTCCAGTCCAAGGCGCTCGCGATACGTTCTCGCTCTCAAATAACAAATCAATGAAAGATAATAGGCATAGAGAGAGTACGGCTAATAAATCATAGAGGAAGGGTCGATAGGATCGCATGCCAATACAAGCGTCTCACGTTCGCTCTCGCCCCTATATTCACACATTAAAAAAAAAAGTAAAGGAGACTGGGGAAGAGTATCGGAACGAGCGGGCACAAATCGGGAGAGTTGCACTTTGCCGAAATGCGCTGCGGATGAATAGAGCTCTCTTGCACCATGCGCGTCTCGCCGGGCTCATGTACACACGGCCGAATAGAGACGGGGGGTGATGATCGCACGCAGCCGTTGGGCGAAGGGCGGGGGATAAAGAGGAAGGAGCGAGGCCAAGTTCCGATTTAGCAGGGTATGTATAGAGGGAGAGCTATCCCTGAGATTGCGGGCCGCGGTAAAAAAGACGAAGGAGAGCGAGATATAGTACTTTGAGGAGTCGCGAGTACAAGGGTATGTGTGTGAGAGAGAGAGAGGAGCACAGTGTCGGCGCGACGATGAGCGTTACTTTCCCACGAGTGCACCCCACTGCTGCATGGGAACGCCGGACCCTCCCCGCTGGATAAGGGGTGAGTTGCTCGCGTTGCGACGCACACACACACACACTCTCTCTTTCACCCCGCGGTTTGTATAGGATTATAACGTGCATATACACATATATACATCCAGCGAATACCGATGTGCGTGCGTTCGCCAGGCGCCAAGTCTCTGCCGAGTTGGCTATTACTCGGCCCACTGGTTACACTCGCATATATACCCAACTCCTCTCGTGTACGTACGTGTGAGAGAGACTCTGCTCGATTTTACGCACTCGTGTGTGTACACAAACGGCTACTACTATAAGAATGTCCGGGAACGTATACACAGTGAGAAAGAGAGCCGAGAGGGGCTGGGTGTCAGTCGTTGACACCGGGAGAACGACGCTCCTTCTCATTACCCTCTATTTTACGATTTCATTCAAATTTTCGGCCGTGTGAGTTTTAAAAGACAGCTCTCCCATATTTATAGCCAGCTCCGCTTTCGGAGAGCAAAAAATCATCGCGACTCGTCTGTGCCCGTGTGTTTTCCTTTCGAAAAAAAGCTAAGGTTTATATATAAGTCAAGAGTTCGTTATCAAGTTTGCCTCGTATCTTATCCTTGTTAAATAGTAATGAGCCAACACAACAGGTTAATACCGTTGATAGCGAGGAAAGGGGATGCTACCCTTTTTGGCTGGATTGCATGAAAAAATAAAGGCTCTCGGCATTGATTTTGAGATTGGGGGAATCTTTAATGAGCCGCTGTTATACGCTTTATTGGAGGAAAACACAAGGCTCCGGCTGATTGTTTGAAACTTTGCCAAAGCGCGCCCGAGACGAGCAAAACTTTTGAGACTTTGAAGAAAGTCGAGCTACTGCTCCTCAAGCAACTCTCCACTTTTCTCTCGGACTCTCGAGTGTGTGTCGCGCACTTAAGAAACCTGCTTCGATTTTTAGACGAGATTCGAGAGTAAAAAAAGAGAAGCTGCCGGCGGGGCGCGCGAGCAAGAGAGTGAGAGAGTTTGGAAAATACAGCCGGGGATAATCGAGAAGTTAACAAAGTTTTCTTTTTTAAATTGCCAATCGGAAGCAAAAAAAAGTTAACTTACTTTTTCTTTCGTTTTATAATACTCGGAATGATTATTGGAATTTTTTTTTAATTTTCCGAAGAGAGACTTAATATCGAGCTGAAAGTTTGTCTGTTCTTTTTACGATAATACTTTCCATTTACTTCTTAATAATCTAACTTAAACGTAACAAAACGCGCGGAGAAGGATAAAGATTGTCAAATAATTCAAATAAACGAAAAAGCAGAGCGCGAGAGCGAGGTGTGTATAATTGAGAAGGAAGCGCGAAGTGGGCGAGAAAGAGAGAAATAAACGATATAACGGTCGAGCAGGCGTGACCTCGGTAGCGGAAGAAAAACAGATGTAGACCGACGTACAAAAGCAACATTAACGCAGCATCCTATCGCTATATATCCACGCCTCGTTCTCTCTCTCTCTCTCTTACTCGCGCGCGCGCTTCTTGCGGATCAATACCTGGCCTCTATATCGCTACGCGCTAGAGCTGCTCTTGCCGAGAAAGAGAGAGAGAGAGAGAGAGCGAGGCCCACGCGCGTAGCGATAGATAAAATGCGCGCCAGCTAAACTTCACTCGGCGCACAAGTCATCCCCCCCCCCTTCCATTCGCTCGTACTCCATGGTTCATTCTCATTGACGCGATCATCGCCAATTGATGACGCAAAACAATATAACGTTCTGTTTGACAAAGACGCGACAGAGTTGTTTTTATAGATACGTTTGCGTTAATGCTAAACCAGGTATATCATCGAGAAAACGTAAATTGGGAAAGGAAAATAATAGAAAAATAAAGGGAAAAAATAAGAAAATAACGAGATACGAGGATATAACGATGCTTTTTTTTTTCTTTTTTATTGTGCCTTTACGTGTTCGGGGGCGTTATTCACGAGGCTATGATTCTAGGTTATTATTTTGATCATTATTCAGAGAGCGCAGAAGTGTACCCAGAGCTTTTCAAAATGCCAGACGTGTACAATAAAGCGCCAAAAAAGAAATCTATAAGGGATATATCTCTCTCTCGCTTTTTCTCCCCGATATCAGCCGAAAAAATCTGAATAACAAAAAAAATCTCTTTCCTCTCTACAGCCCATTATCCACGAAAACATTTTTCAATCTCGCGCTCGGTATTACCGAAACAAAAAAGGAACAGAAAAAAAAATAGCAATCAAATCATTGCTCGCGAAAAATAAAAAATTTCGTTTGCATCGCATTAGCCGGGATTGCGCGAACGCAGATCCCGGAGCTACCAAAAATTATGCGCTCGATTTATCCACTAAGGGAGCAATCGGAAGGTTCAACCCTGAGTCGTTTGGTGCAATGACAAGGGTCTCCCCCAGGAGGAGCCGCCTTCTTGATCACGGTTTCCTCCGCGCCAAGTAAGTTATACCCGGCCCCGGCTGGCCGCCTCTCATTTATAACTCGCCCCGGCTAATTTTCCTTGCGGATTCCGATGGATCACCTAGCGGCCAGTCGGCCGAAATACATTTTTCGATCGATATCCCACGAACAAATGACGATTCCGCCACCCCCCTTTTTCTTCCCCTCTCATCACGCCATAGAGTCGTATGCAAATGTTTTCTTAGGTTAAGGGCATGCCTTAGTCCTATCCTAAAACCGTAGTTACCGACATATTCGTATTTTACAGTATTCGACATGAATTCACATATTTGTCAAATTTTCTCCGATGAAAATTAGTCCCTTCCGTAAGCGAGAACCCCGTTCTTCCGGCTGTTCTCGCTTTTTGTCGCTTCACGCAGCTTCTGTTACGTTATACGGACAAACACCGAGAGACACGCGCAATCCTTTAACGAAACCGATCGAAAGGCAGGAAAGTAAGAGGATAGGGAGAGGAGGAGGAGAGAGTTAAAAGGACGAAGCCGTAAAGCAAACGGAAGTGAATAGCCGAGCCGGGTAATTGGGCCGTAAAATAACATTCGATATAAGTAAGCCCTTCTAAATTTACATCCAGCCACTTTACCAACTTTAACCTCCCGACGGAAGGGCGATTCAGCAAAGTGTTGCAAAATATACGCGCAGTTGCGTTGAAAAAAATCAGACTGTACGTGTATGCACACGGGCTTTAGAGTGACCGGTAATCGAAAAAGTAGCCTACCGTTAGCTCTCTCTCATTCTCGCGTGATTTGCAAAATCGGAACGGGGCGATCCTATCTGCATTCCTGACCTCCTGACCTTCAGCCGTGCCCCCCGCGTGTGTACAATACATACGCGTCAACAGGGAGTGAGAGAGACGCGGGTGTATTACACACACATGCATACGCAGACACGCCGAGACGGCGGCATTGGGAGAGTCGCGAGCGCGCGCGACTTTTCGGCTGCCGCCCCCGCAGCTTTCGGAGCCGCAGCAGCAGCTACGAAGAAGCGCCGCGACGAAAGCGAAGACGCGCGCGCGTGAGCTTTTCAATGCGCATCGACGCGCACTCGTACTGCAGTCGTGCAAAATATAAGTCTAAGCTTCTACTTATCCCACCACCCCCAGCATTCCTCCTTCTAGTGGCGTCCATCCCCTCTTCTTTATTCCTTTGATACTCTCTCCTTGGTTTTGTCAACGCGCCGTGACTTATAAGCCTGCGTGTTGGAGCGAGGCACATTATAAATAGTAAGCATGTCCGCGTCTCTCTCGGCGAACAGGCCAGGTCTCGGACACGTCGTCGTCCTGTACAACGAGGGCGCACAGTTTTAACACAGCCATCTCCATCCGAAACGAGCCCGTCTCTCTCTCTCTCTCTCATTCTGTCCCCCTGAACTCGGCAGCGGCGGTGGCGGCAGCTGTCCATTGCAGGACTATCCGTCGCCGGGACGAAATCGATCGATGTATACATAATTGCGCGCTCGCCGAGAGAGAACACGGAGAGAGCCTCGGGGCCGCCTAGCCTGCCCCCCGCCCCTCCCCCTGTCGCAGGTGAATTTCACTCGAAGGAAAGCTCCCTCTCTCTCCCACAGCGTTACCTGTGCCAGCAGCCCCCCTCGTAGCACATACTTTCGCAGAATATGCCGCCTCGTCTCGACAATAAAACTCGATAGGGGGGCTCTCCTAGCCCTCGAGAGGAGCCTTACTGCTAAGGAGAGGGTGAGAGGGTAGAGGAGGCCTGCGAGAACAGGCGATTTAGAGAAGGAGCAGGCGCGGCGTAACGAATCGATAGAAGAGAAAGACCTACTACTCACCAGCTCTCCTCTCTCTCTTTGTCGCTCTGGGCCTTGCTCCCCTCGAACTGGGCGCGCACTTGCCTGTGCTCGTCTACTCGTCGCTTAGTCCCAGCATCGTATCCGCCCCTCTCTTATCAGCCAGACCGTCCCCGAGCGCACTTTGTGTCTATAGGCTGACGATGCTTCTCGGCAGAGCTGCTGCAGTGTATGCGTCGCCGGCGCCCGGAGGAGGCTACTGAAATCGTGCGCGTCCAGGGCGGCCCTACCGCCGCGAGGACAGCCCCGACTCTCGCGGAATGCAGCCCGAGAGGAAGCCGCGGCGCGCGCGCGCCAGCCAGCCCTGCACGCCACCCACCCTCCTCTCGCAAAGAGCGCATGCGTCCATTGGAACACACTTTACACACTGCTGCGCCGGGAAACTCAGCCCCTCCTCCACCCCTCGTGTGTATACACGAGTCCTCCTTCTTCTGCCACCCTCTCCTTTATCAAAGTTGGAGCGCTTGCTTGCCAGGCGAACTCCTAAGTACCAGCAGCCGTACGAGAAAGAGAGAGAGAGAGAGAGAGAGAGAGAGAGAGAGAGAGAGAGAGAGAGAGAGAGATGTCACGATCAAGCCCTCCTATCAATCTCACCTTTTTTCTACTCGCTCGACTTCTGAGTCTTTGTCTTTGTCGCACAGGCCCCCTTGGCTTTACAGCCCGTTATACCGCCGACCTTTCTTTTCTTTCTTGACTCTTGTTTTTTTCTTGTACCTTTCTTTCTCTTCTTCGTCGATGTGTCTTATCCTTTTTTTTTTTTTACTTTATATAAACCCCCAACACGTCCCGCGCGCTCATCGTTAGCCCTTGTCTGCTTTTTGTTTGCTCGTCGCTTACTTTTGTTTGGTAGTTACGTACTTGCCGCTGTATTGTTGTCGGCACTTCTTGGATCTGACGCCTATAACTTTTCTTTTTTGTTCTCTCATCGTAACGAGCAGGCAGCACAACAATCGATTTATCATAATTATATTGCCATTTGCGTATAAAAAATTCGAGCTTTATTATGCTTTGTATTACATATTTACAAAATATTTTCACATTCGCATATAAGCTGCCTAATAAGGCTCCGGAATGGGAATGTTGATAGCCGTCGGTGTCTCGATCAAATCTCGCAGAAGCACGCCGATCTCCTATCAAGTTAAAAAATTCCCAACGTCAGAATAGCACACATACAACACGTAAATCCAATCAATCTATATACCTGCTCGCGCTGTAGTCTCAATCGATCGACAAGCTGCTCCTGATACTCCTGATCGGCAACCAATCGATCGAATTCGTTCTCGGGCTCGCTCGTCCTCTGCGGAAATCTCGCTATGTAAATCTGCTTGATCGAGTGGAGATCGGTAGCGAGCTCGGCGTACGGCAGCCCGAGGCCGATCGCCGCGAAGGAGTCGCTGCCTACGAGGACGGACAGCGGCTTCTCGTAATCCGTCACGCTCGGCCTCCTGTCCTCGCCGAACAATCGTTCTCCAGTGAGAATAGTGCTAAGTGTGTACATAAGCACCTCTCTCTCGCTCGCGCGTGTGTGACATAATGTATAGGATCGGTTGGATTATAGGATCAAGGATAAGCGAGCACGAAGAGAGAGGGTGTGTGGTAAAATGAAAAATTCGAAATTACGCCGCAGGCTGGCCCTTGAAGCCATAATGCGAGAGGAGCTCCCTCGTGCGCCTCAGCAGCTGCGAGTCCTTGGCCGTGTGATAATGCAAGCTCGCCCCGAGCGCGTGGGCGGCCGCCCTCAGCGTCTGACCGACGAGCTCGCGGTCCTCCGGCTCGAACTCGCGAAACTCGTCGTACTTGCCGGCGACGATGCAGAGGCGCATGGGAAAGGGATCGCAGCCGCGCTCGAGCTTCTCCCCAAGCTCCCTCGTCTTCTTCTGCTCCAGCATGTCTTTTATCAGCTCCGCCGGGTAGCTCGCCTTCATTCCCGCTCTGTTCAAGTGCTATTTTTAATCCGAGAGTTTATTTGCCGGCGAGATGGTGAGGGGGGGGGGCATACCTCAAGGCGTTGAGCGACGCTTCCAATGAGTGCCAGAGAGCCTCGGGCTTGCTTAGGTCCAACATTATCACGACAGTCGTGTGATGCGGCGAATGACTGAGGGCGCAGCCTGACATTGCGCTCGATATTAGCCTCTCGCTCAGCTGGCCGATCTCCCAGACGTGCACCACGTCTTTTACCTGTACAGTTTCGTTTACTTTTTTTTCAAGTCTATTGTTGTTATTATATTTCAATGTGTGCATAAGCACAATTCGATTGCTATTATTACTGTCGTCATTATACATTTGCTCGCTATATCGATTCGCTATTGCGTAACACCGCTTTGATTACGCAATATAACTTGCTGTCTGCTGTTTGTTTCATATAAAGACAACTTTAAAATTTTATTCGAATATTTACGGCTTGACTTACTAGACTTTTTCCCGCTTTTCGCCCATATGAATAATCCATCGCTAGAGTTGGCTTGGGACTTTCCTCTTTTTCCAGCAGCCTGTATATCATTGTCGTTTTACCCTGCAATTTCGACAATTGGATATCGTTGAATTATTTTTTCTGCTCTTACGCGTACGAAAACTTTTTTTTGGTCGTGAACGCATTTGTTCGTGACGAATTTTTATTCTTTAATAAAAAAAAAGGTATGCCACTTGAAAGTTAAAAAAGAAAAGAAATAAATGGGATCTTTTTTGCTACATCAATTTATTGTTATAGCGGTCAAACAAAAAATACTTGCCACTTCTTTACTTCCAACGATAATAATTGATTTTTCGTGGCTTTCAAGTGTATTAGTCTTTTTTTGCTGCTCCTCTTCAGTTGCAACTTTCAATGCCAACTCTCGGGTATTTCCTTGGTTACTGTTACATCAATTTACAATGTTATTTATGTCACGTATACGTAAAAATGTAGGATACTGTTTTAAGAGCGCTCAATTTACTGCATTATTTAAATAATACGTGCCAAATTTAAACGTAAAATTTGAACTTTAAGTACTTTTGTTCATTGGGATAAGAATAACACATATACAAATTATGTACTTAAACTAATGTTTAAAAAAAAAAGTAAATTTACACGTAATGAGAACGCAAAAGTGAGCAGTAAAGTAAATAAAATTTATTAAAAGAATTAATAATAATATGTACAATTTTATTGAATACTTACATTACTTTTGCCGTCATATTTAAAATTAATTGAGTTACAAACAACAATGAAATTTTGTTTTGGACCAATAATGCTATATGCGTCAACTGCTCGGTGTTTCGAACTGTTTTCATATGAGTTGCCATAGAAACGTAAGTAGCATTTAAATCAACCTTTGAAAACAAACTTATATATACACTTTTATCATTTTATTTACTTGTGTTAAAATCGATTTTCACCAAAAAAAATAACAGAACAACAATAACAAGATATGGAAAGATTTGACTAGATTTTTTTTATTAAAATTAAAAAAAAACGTAAAGAAAAAGAAAGAAAAAGTTTTATATACAATACACATTTGCAAAGCATTTCACATACTTTATACTAATCGACTAAAGATATGCAGAATTATATTAGCCTATCTAATCGAATTTTTACTTTTTACATAAATTGTTATTGATGATACAGTGACGTAATAGAATGCATCAGTCTTTTTAAATGAATCTTCACCAAGATCCACAAATAATATTGAAACAATTGAACAAGTTATTTAAAATATATAATATACTGTGAATATACAGAAATTAGAAATCAAAAACACAAATATCACTGTTTATTTACTATTACACTTGAACAAAGAAGAAAATTAAATGTATCAACTTTGATCCACTTTGCACACCAATTTTAAATATATTATTGTTTCAAAACTAATAAAAAATGATGTTTGAGATATTGTTTAGACTAGAGCATAATCAGGGTTAAAATAATGTTGTTTGTTAAAGTTAATGTAAATAAATTTAGAAAAAGAATATTTGATTTCATTTTAAAGTAGATGGTTTCAACATTATCCAGTACTTAATACGAAGATTTATATATAAAATTGCGCTTTATTTATGTACAACTCAGTAAACGAGAAACAACTCCTGAGTAATCTACAATTAAAATATTGTAAAATTAATTATGTTAGTAACATCGCCCAGTGGCAGTGAATCAAAGATTTTTTGTTATACTTCCATAATATTTTTATCAATTTCATTAATTGTGTATATGTATCATGTTTATGTTATTAGCAAGAAGCATTTGAATTGCTTATATACAATGTTTTGGTCCAACTATTACCTCATTCTTTGAGTTTAATTCATTTCAGTCTGACTCATTTATAACATGATTGTGATGCTCACCTTTTGATGTTTCATTATACATATTTTTTTTTTTTTTTCAATTAACGCAATACTATTTTTGACATACAGTAGAAATAAAATTACAATTAACAATCGAGCATTTTGGAACATAAAATTTGTACAATCCCATTCGCCATCTTGGATGAAATACAGAAAAAGCACAAAAAATGTCATTTGTCATCTGTCCCTATGATGATTAATCGCATCAATAATGCAGTATAAAACACGCTCTGCATGTTATCTAGTCCAAACATCGTCGAGACAATCGTTACTCAACTCTTCTACCGACAAAACTTTAAGATTCCGCAACGTTTCGAGGTAGAACGTCAGTTCAGACGTAACGACACCATGTTGAGGTCCACCGTTGTTAACAATATTCATTTTAATCAACTGCTCTTTTAATTTGTCTTTGAAAGACATGTTTACTGTTCGATAAAGCGCTTGAACTTCATCGTTTGGCAAAAT
The DNA here is from genome assembly GCA_030522585.1 of Anagyrus pseudococci. Classification (NCBI taxonomy): domain Eukaryota; kingdom Metazoa; phylum Arthropoda; class Insecta; order Hymenoptera; family Encyrtidae; genus Anagyrus; species Anagyrus pseudococci. The sequence continues at coordinate 48,617 of JAPYYQ010001900.1, forward strand.
TCCAGAAACGGCTTCGTGTAGCTTCACTAGATGCCTAATTAAAGTTAGTAAATTATTAATTTGTGCATCATGAAAAATTTAATTAGTACGCGAAGATAATTAATAAAAAAAAAAGGAAAGAGAAAACGTGTAAACATACTTGGAAATATTTCTAAACGATTGAGATGGCACAGGTGGTCTGGCAGCCCAACTTGATATCTGACCTCCCAAAAGATTGTCAACAATAGTTAATATCTTTCCTTCAATCTCGCGAATATGAGATCGAATATCTCGCTCGACAGTATCAAGTAAAGCAACCCCTCCGCTTATAGCCGGCATACCGATGACACTATGGTTGCAGCTTTGTTCTGCAAGAACTTTACACAGAAAGGAAAATTAATTTTTTGCTTTACGCTTATATTTTCTTTTTAGTATGTTAACGTACGTTGAAAGTGAGCTTTGACCAGTGGCATAAGCCAAAGTACTAGTTTCAAGCTTCTACCTGCTAAAACAAGTATTGTACTTGTGATAGTTTTAAGGCCTGCTACTTGCATGGCGCCAGCGCCTAATACAAGTTGACAACAACGAGAATTATAATGACGCAATAATTCTGCAAGTTGGCGACCAACCATACCTGACAAGGATGATAGCTCGGAGCCCGTCCTACAATTGCGCAGTTATAATATATTTATAAAATTCAACATTTAATAGAATATTTTTTTTTTTAATTTTAATATGTACCTGCAATACTCATGAATTATTTGAACTAATATTAGGACTGAGCCAACCACAGCATATTTCTCATCCCCTATATATACAACATTGGCAACTTTTTCACTTTCAACACTATCTCCTTTATACAATTCATGTGGAAAATGTTCATTTTTGTATATATAAGTCACTAACATTTGAAATTCAGGAGGGACATCAACCTGTTTCCACTTTTCTGAATCAAGAACGTGACTCAATTTCATTTTTCGTTCTGCATGGAATTTTTGTACAAATTTACTCGCTTGGGCCTGAAATGATTAAAAAAAATTCTTAGTTTGATCTTTTTTAAAAGGTAAACGTACTATAATATTTAATGTTTGTACCTTAAAAGCAGAACGAAGCGCTATACATTGCTTTCCACATAATTTTTCACAGGTATCCGTAAACTTATCAACTATGCTAGCTAATTTACAAACTTGAGCAGTAGTTGCTTTTTCACTCAGCCATGACTTATCATTCCAACCAGTCAGGTCCTTATCAAATTTATTTGAACCTTCATTAACACCTTTTTCCTTTTCACTATCACTTGAACTTGCAGAAATAAGACTCCCCAGTCTTTCATGACAATAATCACAGATAGATGTAAGTGAATCCGCTAATTTCGTGGTTACACGAGCATGATCATCATCCGAGAGAAGTCTATCAATTAACGTGTCGCTTGATTTCTCTGTAGACGATTTTCCAGCTGCTAAATCTGCAGTATCTTTCATAACGTTGTAAACCGCCTATAATTAAGAATAATTATTTAAATAAATTGACGACATATACTTTATTTTTTAATTTGAAAATATAAATATATTAACCCTTATTCGATGTAAAAGAGACGTTAATGAGTGTATTGTATTATCTAAAAGTTTTAATCGTTCTGTAAGAGAAAGACCACCGACTTCTAAGGCTGCTGCTTGTTGATCACTGCAACAATCGCTATCAGCTAACGCTTCAATAACACGCTGTTTTGTTATAGCTCTCACTGTCGTCATTGCTTCTTCTTTGTAAATGTCTATGAATTGAAAATGTTTTTGTCTCAATAGGCCAGATATAATAGAAACAAGTTTATCCTGCAAATAATCAATTATTAAAATAAACATTTTTATAGATATAATTTTTGTATTACTGTTGTAATTTTTACCCCATCCAACACGGTACTATCTCCAAGAAGTGGCCTATTTAAATCTGCAGTTGCATACCTTTCAAATTCAGTGTACAACATTTTATTAATAAGTTTTTCCATTTCGGTTAATTGTGGACCCAAATGTCTGAAGATAATAAGAAGAATAAATAAATATTTGTGCGAATAAATAAATTTGATTTAAAGAAATTTATACAATTATTTTAAAGTACCTAAAACTGTGTATGCCTTTCAATTCTTGTAACAATATTTCCTGAGTTGTAGAAATAACATCTAAAGCAGCAACATAATCTGGTGTTGATAATAATGATTGAATCATTGGTTGACTTTGATGAACAGTTGCTATAAGTTTCAATTTTTCTTGTACTATGAAATGGTTAGACCTTACTCGCTCTAATCTGTAAACAAATGAAAATTATTTTTAAAAATATGTAAAGATAAATTTATTTCAAAACATACCTTAAAACTCTTAATGGATTTTTTACAAGATTTTGATCTATTTCACGTATATTTTGTCGAAGATTTTTCAAAACACTGACGGTTTGGGTTAATTGTTCCATTAATACATCATGTGAAGTCATTGCATGAAAAAATACTTGAGATTTTAATGCTACTTGTTCTGCTATTCTAACTTCCACAATATCTAAATAATGAGTTAACTAAAAATAAGAGAATTTCATTAAAAACATTTATATTTTTTTACTATAATAAAAATAATAAAATATATACCTTTTCTTGCATTTGCTTAACGTTTAAAATTATATTTTTTCCTTCTCCAAGTAGGCCATTTTTTGAGAAAAGAAAAACTTCATTAAAGTTTTCTCTTTTAGAAAGATCAAGATTTGGATTGAGAAATATTTTTGGTATATTACTTAAATCAAACTGTGAAGAATCTGTAAAAGAATAAATTTATTAATTTCGTATCATATCAATAATAAAGTTTAGCATTAACAAAATAAATTACCTGTAGGTCCGTTGATTCCACTGAATGTTTTGACTTTTCTTAAATTTGGAAAATTTTGTAATAGTTCATGAGATGAAGGTAAGGGAAGACTCGAATTTGAGTTTAGATGAGTATGTCTCCTGTATCTCTAAAATTAAGAATAAAACATTAGTTTAATCTAAAATTAAAATATATTTCTAGCCTCTCAAAACTTACCTTTGTAATTTTTTTCAAATATGATTCAAGATGCTGGATCGTTATTTCAGGTAAATAAGGGCACTTGGCTATTTCAACTTTTTCAATGAATGAATCACCCCATGTTTTAGTGAGAAAATTGCTCTGCTTTCCCTTGTTGGGATCGTTGAGCACAGCAGGCAAATTTTGTGCAGCCGAATAGACAGACCAGGAGGTAGCGGAAACACCAGCTAACTGCCCATTGCTTTTCTTTTGTTGCTGCTGCTGTTGTTGCTGCTGTTGCTGCTGCATTGTTGCGTGCTTAGCAGCATGGGCTATGTAATCTTTATCAGAGACACCCTCAACTGGAAGACTGGAGCAGACCCCATTGTAACCATATCGACAGACGAATGAGCCTCCCTCTTTGCTGCAGTGTTGCACGCGCAAGTGCCTAGAATCATTTCACCATCAGTAGATATTCATTGGCAACGCAAGCAGCCAGCTTCAATTTCTTAAGCCAGGGACATCCAAAGGCAGGCTTGTTTATGTTAACTATTATCTGCAGAGGTTAGGTCAAAGTGGTATTAGTAGAAAACAAGCATCAGCAGAGCTTCAGGGTCTTTTTCGTCAGGTCGAACAGTTGGTCCCGCATAAGGTGAACGCGGTTAACCGACAATATGTTGAATTGTCGATGAAGCATGGAGAGGACATTAATGTTTACAACGACTGACCACGTAGCATTGTTGGACTCGCGCACTATGCCTGCAGTTTGTACTTGTAACTGATAACGGGCTGAATCAGTCGGAGAGAAGCAGCGACTCAGCCAAGCATGCAAAGTGTTTTTTGGAGCAAAGCCGCGCTGGTTGACGGCGAGTAAAGAGATAAAACGACGGCAATTGCAGCGTACACAAGTTTATCGGTACACGTTATAAGAAGTGTTGGAAACGATGACGAGCCAAGGATGTCGCGTGCGAGCCTCTGCTCCGAATGAGCTGTCTCGTAATCATAAAGGAGCGGCGCGATGCAAAAAAGGAGGAAAAAGAAAAAAAAACAAGACGAAGAAGAAGGCCTCGGGGGCGTTGTGTACGGGAGACTGCTGGGTGTGGATGAGAGAGCTTTGGGAAGCGCGCGGTGTATAGGGTTGCGCTGGTGTGTTATGCATGTGTGCGGCCGCGCGTCGTCGTCGTCGTCTGTGTTACCTAATGAAATCAGCGATGTGCTGGAAGGAGGCGAGGTTAGGGCAGTGCTCGCAGGCGAGTAGGCTCGTCGTCGGGGGAGCTTCCGCTGCCGGGGGCGCTGGGCCGAGGGCCCTCGCTTGCATGGTTTACCGGGCTGCGGCCCGGCGACGAGGAGAGACGTCCAGCTGTTGCGGCGAGGCCGTGGCTGAGCCGCCGCCGGCGCGCGCGTCCTTCCTATCGGCTTCTCTCGGCCGGCCCGACTGCTGCTGCTTCTGCTGCTCGTCCAAGCACCTCGGCTGCTCTCTCGCCTCCTCCTCCTCCGCCTCTGGCTCCACGCAGCATTACCTACGACACGGCAGTGCACCGTTTTAGGCACCTGCTCTCTCTCTACCTTCGCGCGACACACTGGCTAGCTCTCTCTCTCTCTTTCTTTCAACCTGCTGCAGCGGTTTACGCGCACTAAAGCAGCCAGTTGGCAGCTGCCAGTGGAGCGCGCGCACCTTACGAGAGCCACACTCTCGTGCGTTTACGACAGTCGAGATGTAGCTTTATCGGCGCAGCGCTTAATTAAAGCGATGAACGATTGTAACGTTGATCAAAGCTTTTATAGTCTTCGCCTATACTGTTACCGGCGACACCTTGTTTTATTCCTCTTATTTGCAATAGCGCCGGGATAATTTTGGAATAAATAATAATGTAAAACCAGTGCTATAATTGGTAAATTCATTAAAATTTATTTTAAAAAAAATAACGCACACGATTAATGACGGTGCAGAAAACAATGATTTCCTTTTTTTTTTTTTACAAAGTTTTCGTCACATATTTTATGCTCCACCGAATAAATTTAATGTATATCAAAATAAAAATCTTAAAAAAGCACGATTCTAAAAACATAAAAAAAAACACATATTGGACAGAAAAAAATCCCGAGTTTCCCTTAAAATTTTACAATAATCCTACAATTTTAAGACAGGAGCAAAAATTTAGATAGGTCAATTTAAGTGAAACATTTAAAAAACAGACATGTCATTCGTGAAAACGGATAAAAGAAGAAAGAAGATTTTTGGCCAAAATCATCGGTATACAGGGGCCTGAGTCTCGAGAGATAAACCCGGGCTTTGCCGATTACGCTCCTATGCTTATACACGGGAAAAGTGATAAAATTTTGTCGAGACAGAGGCCCCAGCACGGGCATACAACAAGAAACACAATCGTCAGACGATCACACAAACAAGAGGGAGGGAGAGGAACAAATAAAACGAAAAAAAAAAGTCAATGAAGAGAAACGTCGAATTTTTATCTTTGCGGATACTGCTGTTGTTGTTGCTGCTGCTGTTGCTGGTGTTGTTGCTGCTGCTGGTTGGCAATGAGAGCAAGTTGAACGGCGTTGCGATTGATAAACTGGGGCAATTGTTGCTGCTGCTGTTGCTGCTGCTGGGCTCGCTGGACCTCGAAAGCGAGGAGCTTCTGCCGCTTCTCCTCCATCAGGCGCTCGCGGTGCTTGTGGATGTAGTCGTAGATGTTGGGCAGAATCGCGATCACGCAGGCCGACACTCCCGAGCGATACATGTTCATGTCGGTCGCCTCGTACCTGATACGCATTTTCCTCGTTACGAATTGCGCGAACTTTCGCGTATTGTTATTATAAATTACCACTCGTTGGTCTTCTCGTCGTAGCACTCGACGTGGAAGGTCGTGCTGACGCCGTTGAATCCGCCGATGGCGAATATCATGTCGTCGATAATCTCGATGGCGAAGTTACTCCTCGGGACGTACATGTCGGGTATGCGGCTCCACACGTTCGTCGCCGGATTGTACTTTTCCCCGCTGCACATTCTCGACGTCCCGTTGAATCCGCCTGTATGCAAGCGTCAAATCGCTTACTCCCCTTCCCGCAATAAACGACAAAACATTTCCAATAGCGAGCATTACCGATCGCGTAAACCTTGCCGTGATAAGCAATGCATGAGACTCCGCTGCGGCGCGACCTCATCGGGGCGACCATGGTCCACTGGTTCAGCTGGGGGTCGTAGTACTCGACGGAGCTGATGCACTCGCCGCCATTGAAGCCGCCGGTTATGTAAATTTTACCTGCGAACCGAGTTGCCGTGAACGCTCGACGTTTTACATAAGCTAAAGCACGTCCCGTCTCTTATCTGCGGCCTAGTTACCATCGAGCGTCGTCGCGCTCGCGTCGGAGCGTTGTACGTTCATCGGGGCTATCACGGACCACTGGTTGCGCCTGTAGTCGTAGCGCTCGGCGCTGTTCTGCCTGTGGTAGCCGTCGAAGCCGCCCATCGCGTACACGTAGTCGTTGAGCACCGCCACGCTCACGTAGGACCTTCGATTCGCCAACGATTTCATTCTAACATACCGATCAACGAGAGTCTATACCGCTTTTTATGTAAAGAGACCTTCGGTAATTCATCGGAGCGATTTCCCGCCACTTCTTCGTCACGGCGTTGAAGCAGCGACAGCTGTTGAAGAAGTTCGAGCCGTCGAAGCCGCCGATGACGAAGATGTTGAACCCGACGACCGCCGTGCCGTGATAAGCCCGCGGACCGTTCGGGTCGCCCTCCTCGATCTTCACCAGGATTTCATCAAACAGAGCTTGGATTATGGAAAGGGAAAAAGCCGGCTTGTACCTTGACCCATCGATCGGCCCTAGTGTCGTAGGTCTCGATGAGGTTGGTGGCCTCGCTACCGACCCATCCGCCGATGGCGAACAGGATCTCGTGGGGGACGCGTGGCCGCGCAATCTCCGGGGTCGGGACCTCGCCGTCCTTGAGGGTTATCATCTCGAGGTCGTAGAGGAACTTGAGGGTCTCGATGATGATGGGCCGGCAGGCCTCGTTGCCCGCGACGTACGGGTGCTCCTTGACGTTCTCGAGGAAGAACTGGGTGTCGAGGAGGCCGAGCCGCATGTTGCGCATGAACTCGACGATGTGGTGCTTGCGCACCTCCGGCTCGTGGTTGATCCAGCGGAGCACGAGCTCCCAGGCCGTCTCCTCGTTCTTCACGTTGAGCTCGTCCTCGCCTATGAGGGCCGTCACCTCGTCGATCGGCAGATGGAGGATCTCCTCGCTCTTCTCCGCCACCTGCGCTCGCGCGTAACCACACGTGAAACTCGCTTTTGCTCGGCTGCCTTTTTTTTCTTTGCTTTTTTCGAAAATGCTCTGGACCTCGACGAAATTCCTCATGATGTAGAGCCGAGCGTCGCGCTCGAGGCCCTTGCAAAAGTGCTGCTTGGCGAAGCTCATGATGCCGATGCAGTTCTCCGGGGAGAGGTGGCTCCTGAGGTACTTGCAGCAGATCTCGACGACCCCGGGGAAGCTGAGGTAGTCGGCGCTCGCGAGCAGCTGGCAGACGTTCTCTTGGCGGACGTCGAGGGTGCGCAGGTAGGCGTACTCCAGCAGCAAATTCATTATCTTGCTGTTGACGTTCGGCAGCAGGAAGTCCGTCTTCTCTTTCGGGTGCAGCGTCGTCGTGAACAACGTTCTGCCGGCGCGTTATCGAGCGTATTCGCGTTTAACAATGCCCAGCGAAATGATAACAACAAGCAGAGAGAGAATCGGCAACCTGAAGTAGGGGCTGCAGGCTGACAGGATGACGCGGTGAACGGGAAAGACGCCGCCGTCCTCGAGCCTCAGCACCGCGTCGCAAAGTAGATTGTTCTGCTGGAGGTCGTAGAGGGACTGCATCGCCTGGTTGCTCATGCACCTGCCGTTCGCGTGATTCGCCAGCTGGCACTTGTTGCCGCAGCACTGCTTCCTCTCGACGCCCACGTCTTCGCTGCTGCTCGTCTCCATCAGCAGATTGTTGTTCTCGTCCAGCTCCATATCTGCCATCCTCATATCGTTTTACCTCTTTCCCCTTTTTATCCCTTATTTCCTTCTCTTATGCCTTGATTACCATCGAATATCCTTACCTGCACTCGACTTCCGGGGGGGGGGGGGGGGGGGGGTTAATTTTTAGCGTTAATGGAAACAGGGAATTTTGCTGATACTCCGGGCTTGTGCAACGGCCGGGCTCTCGTGCGCTTGGTAATCTTGGCTGGCTAGCATGGCAGAATTTCAAGGGATCACCAACAACACGGCTCTATCTCTCCCGCGTCAGCAGCAATGAGATCGATCCGAGCTCTTTACATGCTCGCTATTGTCGCGGTTAGCCCAGCCATGCGGCTCGTTTGACGCTGCCTCCAGCAACTCGGCCGATTTTTCATCGAATAACAAAAGGCTCTTTACCGAGAACTACGCGGAATTTTTTTTACGCCGGGAATTGGGAAACCAACGGAGGGGGACAAGCGACATGTCGACCCCTTCTACTCAACGCCCCGACGGCTGTCAGATCTGAATTGTTACGCGAGCAGCCTCTGTATATTGTACGTAGAGCGATATAGTACGATCAATCGAGCGCTCACTTCATTCACAACTGTCATTCGCTTTACTACTCCGCCCGCTGCTGTTTTATCGCTGTTTCGCGCTAAAAACGCGTTTTATGCGTAGATTACATTGTAACATCGGTAAATTTTATAGGCTATGCGTGTGTATAACAGTGCTACGTACAAGATAAATTTATGTAACAATACAACGTTTACAAACGTTTTACAATCGTCGTTTGGCGAAAAAACATTAAAAAAACGAATAAAAATAAAAGGATTCTATCGATAACTTTGTGTCTGTGATTAGAAACTGAAACAACAATAATAAGAGACGACATAAAACTATTGATCAGGCAGTGCCGGATTAGCAGTGTTGTATTTTCGTCAATAACGATATAATATAAGGTATAGTAACAATAGTATATGCATAACAATAATATATGATATGTATAACAAAGTCAATAATGCAGGGTCTCGCGAACCGACTCGAAATAATGCATCTCGTCAAAGTGCCGCCGCCGACGAGCGTTGTTGTTATAGGCGATCTGCTGAACCGCGGCCATTCCGCCGGCGTGCTGGTGCTGGGCGAGGACGAAGCCGGCGCTCGCCTGCAACTGGCGCAAGTAGCTGCCGCCGTTGCTCGAGTAGCCGTGAAGCTCCTCGGCCTCCCCGCTGATCGGCCGTTTCGCTTGCCTGCCGCCAACGCTCTCGCTGGCCGACTGCAACGAGAGTTGTCGGTTCTCCAAGGAGTTGGGCTGCTGCTGCTGCTGCTGCTCGGCGCCCAGTAGCCTCATGGTCCAAGCGACGACGGCGAAGGTCGCGGCGTTCGTGGGAAACGCCCGGACGATGGTGAGGTTGAGGCCGCGGTAAAGGCAGCCGTAGCCCTCGGACCTCAGGGACTTGCGCAGGCAGTCGAGGGCCCCGCTGTACTTCTCCCCCGTGTCCGCCTGGAGCCGCGACTTTACCACGTCGAGGGGGTAGGAGACGAGCCAGGAGGCGCTGCCCGCTAGGCCACCAGCGAGGAGCATCAGCCAAGTGGGTATCGGCTGCTGCTGCTGCTGGCTCGAGCCCGCCAGCAGCTCGTACGTCACGAAGTAGACCCCGAAGCTCGGGGCCTCCCTGAGGACGGTGATGCCGAGGCCGTTGAACAAGCCCCGCAGGCCCTTGCTCCGCTTGATCTCCAGCAGGCAGCTCAGCGGCCCGCTGGACTTCTGCCCGCTCTCCAGCTGCATCCGCGTCTTGGCCAGCTCCATGGGACTGCAGACCGGGGCCTGGGCGACCCCGGCGAGGACGCCCGCGAGAAAGTGACCGGTAAGCTCGGTCCTCCCGGCGAAGTGCTCCTGCTGCTGCAGGTACTTTTGGCTCTGGCCGTAGACACCGAAGATTATGGCGTTGACCAGAGCTACTCCGGCCATTGGCGATGACATGCCCTTGTACAGGCCGGTTATCTGCGTTGCAAATAGATAAGGCGCTCTCATTTTTCCTGTTTTATGTATATATTTTTAGAGATTGTGTGCCATAAACATATCTATGTATCCCATTGAACGCGTGGATATAGATATGCCGATAACGAGTTTACTATTTTCGAATCGGTGTTTTCGTTGTTTTTACGCACGAAAATGTTTGTGTATGCTTACCGAGTCTCGGGCGAGTATCGTTTTGAAACAATGCCACGTGCCCTTGTACTTGGGGTTCCTGTGGTCTTGCGTCTGAATGTGAACCTTGATGGTATCAAGAGGATATCCAACCACAATACCTGCACAGCCTGCGAAGAAAAAATTAAAGGTAGTTTGTTTTTTTTTCGGAGCAAAAGAGAAAAAAACGATGGAAGGAGGAAAAGTCAGATAAAATGCGTATACGTAACTGACCTCCAAGACAGCCGGCAAAAAAGTCGAGAGCCATATTTGACAAGGCAACGCCACGGGACTTTCGGCTATGGAAACGCAGAGGGTATTTCCTCGGTTCAACACTGCTGCTTCGGTGCGCGCGCGGTTAATCATCCACCCTCGCCTCTTCATCCACACGGAATCCATGTACAGGTTTACGAGAACTGTATGTATTTATTGCACTGCACGATGATTCTCCCCTTACTCTCTCTCTCTCTCACTCTTCCTAGTCAGCCACCACAAGCGACATTTTTCTTTTCTTCATCGGCTGTCCATATCCTCGGTGCTTTGTCCTTTTTGTTCCCAAAGCAGATCCACCTTTTGCCACGTCGAAAGCTCTACATGGCTGCCAAACTGGCGCCTCGACGTCCTGTTAATCCCAATCTTGGATTATATTTCCATATGTCAAATGGCGTATGAAATCGGCACTCTGGATGTCCTTATCGACGATTCATCATCTTTTTTGACACTTATATTACCGTACAGTAGCTTTGACAAAACTGGATGTGTACTCTGTATACCAACAAGCAGCACAGCGTTAATTCCGAAAAAAAAAAAAGAAAAAAGCTCAACCGTAGATGAGCGTAAGTGCGAACGATGCGTCGGAGACTGAGGAAGACGGCGTTTGCGGAGCACAAATCTCTCTGAATGCCCGTCTAATGGAGCAAAGATCACGTCGTAGAATGCCGATAAATGCCGCAAATACAAAAAGACGTGAAACCTCGACAATGTCTTCAGATAAGAGAAAGAGAGAGAGAGAGAGAGAGAGAGAGAGAGAGAGAGAGGGATGGACGGACGGAAATTATATATGTATATATTATCGTGTGCAGCCGGAACTTTTCATATGGTTCGGCAGCTAGGCAGCCTGGGGTCAAGTGTTATCGCCGACTATGCAGCTAAGTTAAACTTCAAGATTATTCGTGCGCAGCTCTCTCTCTCTCTCTCCCCCTCGTATCGCTCATTTGCAAGCGTCGTTATTGTCGAAATTTCGGCGTGTGAGTCTCATTGCAAGAGACACACTACGCGTGTAATATATTTTTAAATATATTCGTATGATCGAACGAATGAAAAATTTTGCTCCTGAGTATGTGTTGTATAAAGCTGGAAGGCGTGACTTCTATCTCTTTCCGGCGTGCGATTGCTAAAATATTGATCTAGCCGCTTCAAGGACTCGCGGGCCAAAGTTTACGGAGCGAAACGCGTTTTTTTTTTGCTATAAAGGACGTTTTTTGCGCCATTGGGAATGCAGACATTTTCTTTTTTTTCCTTTTCCTATTTTTTTGGATTTCCTTGGTAGGATATATAGTATACAATGACTTGAAGAATATTTGGTCGATTAATTTCTGCTTGAATATTTAGAAAAATAATTATAATCAAATCTAATGATATATAGCTTGTATGGTCGTCAGAAAGACGGATTTGACAAATTTTATTTTTGTGTGCGTCGGAATAACACGATTAACGTTTTCATAACGAGATGGTTTATGGTATCTAAATATATATACATTCCAAATAGCGATAATAATAAAAGCAGCATCAATGTAACAGCCCGCCGCGCAGTGTACCACCAAGTCGTTTCCTACTGTATCTACGCGTTTAACTCGGTAGGTAACTAATCGATCGACCAGTGTAAGCCGCGCGTAAAACATATAATCGATAAACTCTCACGACAGCCGTACATCCTATTAAAATACCCGATATTGTAAAAATAATTTCACAAATTCGTACCCATTTATCCCAATGACCAGCGTACCGCGAGCACATAAAATTCTCAGCCCAACGTAAAGTGCAACAAAGACAGAGCGCTATTCGACAAGCCATCCTCTCTCTCCAAAACTCCAAATAGAAATAGTCGCCTCTGCGCCGTCGCAGAGTATATCGGGACCCACAACGCGCAGAGAGAGCTTGCAAGCTCTCGGCTCATGCTCGGCGTCAGTCGCTTTCGTTATGGCTGCTCGAGCCGTTTTCACGCCTAAGCTCGCGGCCAAAGTCGTCCAGTGAGTCTCCTCGTATAAACGCAGTGCATCTATACTCTCGCTGTGAATTAACCGAGCGCGTGCGGCATCGATTATTACACTCCCGCACTCTCGGCGTCCACAGGTAATTCGATCCTCCATTGCGTCAGAATATTATAGCCGCACGACCACGGAGGGGAGAGAAAGAGATAGCAAGCCGCTCTGTAACCCATTGGCTGCTCCGGATTTCGCCGAGTCTCGCGCACAGAGCGGGCAAATAACAATTTCTCCTGACCACTCGGCATTTCCGATCCCTCGGCGCTTGTGTACACTCGGTTATGCATATAGAAGTGCTATAATCCGAACAGCAGCAGCAGCAGTACATATGCAGCAGCTCACGTGCTTATTTAGAGCGTCACGTGGTAGGGTCGGGGGAGCGCTTGCTCTCTCTCGCTCTTCTTCTTTCCTCCTTGTCGCGTTCGCTGCCTCTTTTTAGCTCCTTCACCGTATAACGCCTCCGCAGCGGGCGGTAGCACAGTTGTGCACTCGCCGTCGTCAAAGTCGCGCGCGGTCGTTGTGTGGTTCTCGAGCGACTCTCCGAACCGTCCAAGTGCGTCATTTGCCTGTTGATTATTTTTCACCTCTCTCTAATTTTGCCGATATGCCGCTGTCGCGTGCTCGACGATAGAAAAAGATACACTGCTCTATCGGTTCGTTCGCTAATTAAAAAAAAAAGGATTGTGTACGCGCTTAACAGCATTGCCTAGAATAAGTTTGAATAATTGTTGCATATATCGATACGTGCACAGTATCGTGTCGCTAATTTTACGATAATGACGTCACACACACTCGGACTCTCGGTTTGTTATTGCATTAGGTGCTTACCGAAGAAAACTGCTGCGCGGGCTTCTTTTTTTTTCTTAATTGCTTAGGAGAATTGCTTGATTGGGGCCGTTAAATGCTTGAAACGCGAGAATTGGAAGTATTTTGCGTTTCGACAGCGCGAGACTCTCTAGATCGAACCTAATTGATGGATTGATAGTCGTTTCAATTTAGGATAAATTAACGAGCATTTTTATTTGTCTTATCTTTTCGACAACCAACCCGACTATATAATAGCTCGAAATTGAGCTGTATATGTGAAAAAAATTGTTTTACAAGTTTCAGCGTAATGTTGCGCGTGTACACTATTATTAGCGTCGTTTAACAGCTTTAAATAACTCATTGAGGACTAAATTAGCTTAGCACTTAAATAATAAGCGATCGTTTCAAGATTCTTTGAATATATATA
>JAPYYQ010001901.1:0-25955 GCA_030522585.1 Anagyrus pseudococci
TATATATATATATATATATATATATATATATATATATATATATATATATATATATATCAGAGGGGCAGCAAGCGCGCGAGCTATATCTAGCTCATCCGACATTTTCCCTGCTCAATTACGTCGGGAGCATCTCTCTCTGCCGTTCGTCGCTCAAATAATCCACATCCCCACCCCCGCGCGAGAGCCGTGGCCATAGCTGGTGCGCGCTCGGGCGATATCCGGAGCTAAGCGAAAATTCATGTGATCTCTCGGGCGTGCGAAACGCGACCCCCGTCATTTTTCATCTCCGCGCGCGCTCCGAGAGAGAGAGAGGGATAGAGAGAAAGCCTGGATTCGCGCTCGGCAATAAACAGATATATACCACTCCTCCTCCTCTTTCGCGCTGTCCCTCCGTCGTCGCACCGTCGTCGTCGAGCAAAGGAGGAGAAAGGGGGCTGCTGCTGCTGCTCATCCTTGCTCGGCTATGCTGGTGGGGGCTATAGAGGCGCCGAAGGAGAGGCGTGGCCCGAGCAGCCCACGCCCATCATCTATGGCCCGGCCCGTACTCTCTGCTGTATACGCGCGCGCGGAGAGAGCTACAACAGCCTGTCGACCAGGGATTTCTTCATCCTCTCTGGCCCTCTCCTCGCTTTTATCGCACCTCTCACTCTCGCAATTAGCCACCCGCCAAGCTCTCAACTACTTTATATATCAGCAGCTTTTGTGCTACTTTTTTTTTGCTCTTATCACTCTATAACTTTGCCGTCTTTTTTTTCTTTGATTTTCCTTTTTCGCTTCATTACGAATTAACGGAGAGAGAGAGAGAGAGAGAGGGTCGCTCGAATTTTATTGGGTTTACATGATCTCCGTTGTCTATAGTGGTACTAATTTAAATTCGTCATTATAGAGAGCGGAGAAACGCAATAATAATTGATCGAAAAATACCTAAGTGATTAATTAACGAATCGACCCGGGGACAAGCGGATGCTGCTGCTGCTACGCTTCAAATTCGACTCAAGCGCGGTAATTAACGCGAAAAAGCGAGTTGCATTGCTTTAACGCGCGGCGTTTACAAGGAAGCGAAATTGCCGAAAAATATATGTACGCGCGTAATACGTATACTCGACACGAAAAAAAAAAAAAACAAAAAGAAAAGACCGAGAGAGTAGTAGAAGAGCCAAGGGTGAGAGAGCCATTGGAGCTCCTGGGGAGCTCGGAAAGCCTCCCCTCCTTTTCCGAAAATTGCCTGTAAAATCGGAGGAGGAACGAGAGAGAGAGAGAGAGAGAGAGAGAGAGAGAGAGAGAGAGAGAGAGAGAGAGAGAGAGGTGGCCCGCGTCGCGCGGCTCAATTTTCCACGGCGGTAGTGGGAAACGGAGAGAAGAGCGTGTCGGGTGTGCTCGAGAAGAGCTCGCGCGAGAGATGGAGGAGGGTGAGTTAGCCCTCGAGAGTAAGGGGGGACTGTGGGTAATACAGGGTGGGGGATCGCGAGGCCACGCCCTCCTCTTTTATCCCCGCGCAACCCTCGGTCGCGTGCGCGTTCGTTTGTCAGCGAGGGATGCAGCGGAGCGACGCTCCCGAGTGCTCAGACGAGCCTCAGTATCGTAGCCGCGCACTCTCCGACGCGGACAGCTCCCGTCGCTCTCTCTCTCTCTCTACTCCGACTTTATTGACTTGATAACGAATCCAAGACAGCGACACACGTATCTACTTGGATTTAACTGGTCTGGTTTTATTCACAAACTCAACGGATAGTGCGACCAAGAGTGATTATTAAGTGAGCAGCCAAAATTATTTTTGCTTGCTGATAAACGGAAAAAGCTTGTTCTCCCGGACAAAGACATTGGCATAAAGTATGTCGAGGTGAACGAGGAGGGGTGTAAAAAAAAAGAAGTTCATCAGCTCGCTCGTCCAATAGCGCAAGCGAACAATGAGAGGTGACTAGTTAACATTGGCTAACTAGCGAGGGGGCCCTTAGACGAAGCGAAAAAAGGCCCGCTTATCGAGCGGGGCGAACGGGAACGGGGGGTAAGGGGGGGTGGCTGGTCGGTGTCTGGCGAGGACGACGACGACGACGGCAAGGCTGGCGCGAGGGGCGCCGGCTGGCCTGCCCTCCGGGCCGACGATGGTCGAGAGCGGCTGCTACGCGAGCCCGAGCGACTCGGGCTCGCCACTCGCCAGCAAGTCGCCCTCGCCGCACTCGGTCGCCCTAGCGAGCAGCCATCGCCGGCCGGCCGCCGAGCGACTGCTCTACTCGCGCTCGTCGCCCGAGCCGATCCAGCAGCAGCGGGCGAGCAACGGGGCCGCGAGCCACCATCAGACCCAGCCCCGGAGCCCGGGGAGCGGGACCGGCTCCTCCTCCTCCTCGGCCGCCTCGCTGTTCACCATCGACAGTATACTCGCGCCCCGGCCGATCGGGAGCGTGCCCGCGGCGGCCGGGCTAGCGGCAGCGGCCGCGGCTGGACTCGCGGCCATGCAGAGCGCCGAGCAGCCCGGGACCGGCGGCAGCGCCGACAGGAACGCCGCGGTCACCGCTGCGGCTGCTGCCGCTGCCGCTGCCGCCTGCCATCCCCTGCAGCAGCAGCTCCACCACTTGGCCTTCACCTCGGCTGACTTTCTTGGTGAGTACGCCAGTTGCCTGCTGTTTAGTCTTCTCCAACTATTACCACTATGCGCATGCTGTGCATTATCAAGCTTTTAGGCAGCATGCCGGGTGAAAATAAGCGTCAATTATCGAACCGAATGGAATCGGTTTTAAATTAAAGAAAACGTACGTTACCCAAAGGCATGCAACAATGGAATTAAAAGGGCACTCGTGAAGAGTTGCGTTAAAATATTTAAGCTCAGCGCGCTCGACCGTACACTCTGCTTTACTCGCGAGACCTTAAATTCCCTAGGGGATTAAAGCTCTCGGCCGCGGCTCCGACAAATCTCCTTAAAACACTCTCGTTGGCTTGCCACGAGCGCGCCACGAGAGAGTAAAGAAAAACGCGAATTCTTAATAGGGAAAAAGCTCGGGGGCCCAAGAGCATTTCGCGCTGAAAATTCCTTGATTCTTCGCGTAAGCCGCGCCTCGGCCTCTCCAACCCTCCCCACACCTTTGCCGCGAAACGCAAAACGAGAACGTAAATACCGTTGAAAAGGGCGGGGGGGAGTAAGCGAGAGAAAGAGGCAAAGAAAAAAAAGAAGCAGATTCCGCGGGGCGAAAATCCCCGGGGGAATTTTTCTCGAGATGTGCTCTCTCTCTCCTAGGCAGGCGGCCTCCGCTGTGCAGTCGAGCGTGCTGAAACATCATCGCGTCGACGCTTGAGCTTTTTTCGACGCGAAAGCTCTTTGCCGACTGAACGATGATAAATTCACCCGTGCGATATTTCCCAGACGTTTCCTGTACTTTTCCAACATTTTTCCATATTTTTCAGTTACTTTTTCCCCTCGTAAACGCATATTAACACTACGCGACTAAAGTTTTCGCAATAAAATTAACGAAAAAAGCGGGAGATAAAAGAAAAAGATGCAGTACCAGGCAGAAATAAAGAAAATCTGAGAAAAATGGTAAAAGTACAGTTTAGGTGAACATATAAAAAGAAATCCTGGGCGAAACTCGCCTCGGCGAGCAGTGCGCGTTGTTCACGAAAATATGTGTAAATCGCATACGGCCGTAAGCACGAGTGTCAGGTCTAAGCGAGCGCGCGTGAAATCCAAAGCGAAATGTATAGGTCGCTGCAGGAGGTAGGGGGAGACGGAGGTGGCTAAAGCACCGAGTGCTCCGGCGTTTGTATAAGCTGCTTTCACGGTACCGCGACGTTTTTTTTTCCTTCTTCCTCCGCTAAAATGTCCCCGGGGATATTCGTCGCGCCTGCCCAGCCTCTCTCTCTACATTTCTTCCTGCCACGCGCACACTTTATCTAGCATTTGGCAATTCGGCGCTTCTTAGCAGCTTTTTTTATCCTCGAACAATTTTGTCTTTTCCTACATTCAAAAAATAAAAACAAATTGATAAAATTGATGAAAATATCGCGTTGGCTTACAGCCGCGGCGTATCCGGGCCTCTATCCGAGCGGCTACGTGGCCGCGATGGCCGCAGCTGGACTGCACAATCAGCACGCGGCGTTTTATCGCTACCAGCCGTACCAGCTCAGTCCAAGCGGTGGACCGGCCGGGGTCGTCGGACCAATGGCCAAGCGCAAACGCCGCCACCGGACCATCTTCACCGAGGAGCAGCTCGAGCAGCTCGAGGCGACGTTCGACAAGACCCATTATCCGGACGTGCTGCTGCGAGAACAGCTAGCGCTTCAGGTTGACCTCAAGGAGGAAAGAATCGAGGTGAGTTGACGATAGCTTATACGGCTCTCCCTCGGTGTTTTTCAGAGGGGACGCATGAGAGATCGAGTTGCAACGAATATACGGAAAATCGCCGGTAACAAACGACGCGTGGGTTAGACGAGCGGGAGGGGGGGACATGGTTAATTGTGCGTGACATTTTCCGGCTTTTATTGACCGAGACACGGGCATGACTCTAGCAAATATTCTCTCTCTCTCTCTTTTTCTCTTGACGTTTAAAAAGCCGTGCTGTTTACTTTGCCGGGGACAAATGCGTCGCCCGGATTTTGGGTCCTGTATAAAAACTGCTCTCTGTGAGTTTCCAAAAAAAAAGTGACGTTTTTACCATTTCGACCTACGAGCGTAAACTTACGGGTCTCTAAGAGCTAACAAGTATACACCAGTAAATTGTCGTATATTTTGAAATTTGATATTATCGAATGATTTTTTGAAATATATATACATATATTTTTTAAAAAATCAAGTAACCGGCCGAATATCACAAAAGCGGATTGTGCTTCTTATGAATGCAAGCGCTTAATCATTCACGAAATCATCGTCAATTGATAAAGCGGAGCCAGTGGACTCAAATTTTGATGAATAAATTGTAGGGAACAAGCGGTACGCGAGCCGCATTGTTTCCCCGGCGCTTGTTGTTGATTGTTTAGTGGGGGGGCGGCGGCTTGGCGTTAGATTAAAGGCTTTGACCTGTAATGCGAAATTCGCTCAAACATGATTATACCCGGGTATTTTACTCTAAATTATGCACAAGATTACGGCGAGCCGATAACAAACATAGCCCCGCCTACCGCGCCGCGACCGGTATAGGGAGCTCCCCCCGCGCGATTGAAATATTATCGCGGCGCGCTTTGCTCGAAAATCTTTTGCGCAAACCCGGCGGGTTATAAACAGAGCGGCTTGTTGTTCGTTTCCAATCGTATGCGCACACGGCTATAACGTTATAAAAAGCAAATCAATCTTTACTCCTCTGTCAATCGATGCGAATTTTTCATTCTTTTGCCCGGGGCTTTGGGAAATACGATGACCCGACGGCTCGTCCTTTCAACGAACCCCCCGGGTAGAGTTTAATTGATTACTCGTTTCTGCGCGCCAATAATTTTTCAGATCCAAACTGATTTCTCCCCCCCCCCCTACTCTCCAATCGAATAAGTTGAAAGATGTACAAGGATTCCATAATCCGATCGAAATAACACTCGAAGAAAAAAAATGCGGAAAAGAAAAAGAAAGAGGTGTTAGGTAATAGCTAGAAAGTTAGAGTGGGGAAAAATAGAGAATCGTCGACAAGCGTGGTGGGGATAGTGCTCGACGAGCTTACAGGCGCAACAAAGGCCCGAAGATAATCGTTCGCGCGAACGCGACGTGATTTTACTCGGGCAAAGTCTCGGTCATGCGAAGGGAGAGAGAGAGATGAAAGCTCGAAGGGACCACCCATGCGAGCCGTGTGCGTGTGTGCACACTCACTCGCTGTGCGGTCTCGAGTGGGGAAAATCCCTTTTTCTTTTGCCTTCCTCGAGAGCCCCCGAAGACTCTCCACACCTGGCGCGTCTGATTCCTCCTCCGCGCGCCTTACGCTTAATTTCGTTACGCGTTAGCCTTCGCGTTAGAATCGGCCTCTGGTAACTGATAAGACGAGGGGAACGGCTCCGTTTGAACGATAAGAGGCTGAGAAGCCGGTCGCCCAGGTGCGCGTTCGTTTGTCGGTTCTATTAGGAGTCATTAAGAGAGAGAGGCTTGGTGAGGCACCTCGACGCTTTCCTCGGCTTCCTCCTCCTCAAATCCTCGATTCGACAATTAGATTAGAGAGTCGAGACTTATCCTCTCGGTTTGTTAAGCGTTGAATACGCGCGCGCCTTCAACCCGTTCTATTCAACCGCTGACGCTTCGCCTATGTATTTTCATTGTAAACAGCTAAGTATATTTGTACACTCGTGGGATCTAATCTTTTCGGGATCTTGGAGAGAAAAAAAAGGAAGGAAAAAAAGGAATTTGAAGAAAAGAAAAACGAGAAGGGGGGGGGGCTCTTCGCTCGTAATATTTTTTGATTTTCGTTTGCACAGGCAATGTAACAGGAAGATCGCGGCGGCATTAAAAATTCAGCGGAATGAGAAATCGTTTATTCTCGCCAAGCGAAGCCTTTCTCTCTCTCCCTTCACGAGCCCCTCTCTTAGTGGAAAAGGGAAAAAAAAAGAGGAAAAAAATAATCTCCATCTCTCTCGGCGAGGCGTAAGGCAAACACTTCTTTCTGCGGCCCTGCGTAACGCGCGGACCTTCGGAAACGGTATATAGAGGGTTTTGGGGGAGCTAAGGTTAGAGACGGGAAGGGGGAGGGGAGAATAGTTAGGAGGATGGGAATCGCGAGAGTGTATGTATAGAGCGCAACTCTAACCGAGAGAGGTCCAGCGAGCGGGGCATTCGTATAGGCGCTCCGTCATTCTCCACCGTCTCTCACGCCTGTCCGAATCGATTTTCCCCCCTCGGGGCTAAGTCGCGCGCGGGATCAATGGGCCGGCTCTCCGCGTAATATCTCATGATATGTATATAGCTCTGTGTGTGCCTAGAGAGAGATCTACATAAAACCGGGGGGGTTAAAGAAGCCAGGGGAGCTGTATCTCGTCGAGACGCTGGGGCTAATTCAAGCTCTCGTCTGTGTCTGTGTCCGCAGGTGTGGTTCAAGAACAGGCGAGCCAAGTGGCGCAAGCAGAAGCGCGAGGAGCAGGAGAGGCTGCGCAAACTTCAGCTGGAGCAGCGCTCGCGCTCGGGCAGCGGCTCCGATCAGCAGCAGCAAGCGACGGTAGCCGTCGGCCTGAGTCCCCTACGAGTCGGGGCGGCGGGCCACCTAGACAGACGCCAGGCCCACAACACCGACCAGGACACCGACAGCTCGGATCTCGAGGTCGCGTAATGCCGCAACGGGGGGATACGAGCCTCTCGCCACTGGCTCTCTTTAGCTGTTTGCAAGAGTGACTCTTGCTTTTGCTAAGCCAGCCTGTGCGACGAGGAGGCTTGCGCCGAGACTATAAGGCTGCGGCTTTTCCTTTTCGCTGGAATATGTCTTGGCTTTTCTCTCCTTCGCTCGCAGTCACGTTATTTTTTTATTTATTTTGTTTTTTCTACACTCGGCTAAATAAACAAAACGCGGCTTCCATTCCGTTCGGCTCGGTGTACGCAATGCTGACGTGTAACGATTCGACTATTAACATAGATTCGACAAGTAGAAGAATTTTATTATCGAAGTGGACGCAATCGATGAATCCGGCAGAGGGGCGACGATTTTGTTTAGCTCGGCTTGTGCCTCCAGTAGGCCGCTTAGCAATTGTAAAACGATTCGTCATCGCGTGTGCGTCTGATGACGGATTTACGGACTTTTCGATCGAGCAAAGGTCGATCCAAATCGTTTGTTAAACTCGACGCGATTATATATATAGATAGATAGATATATACTTTATAGACAAATCAAATTTATTTCTTATGATCTCTTGTTTTCTTTTTTTTTAGAATATTAAACGAAGTAAGATATGCGAAGTTACGCGGGTAAAGTTCATGGTGTCAAAGGGAAAAATCTTGAGCGATTGATCGCATCGATCATCACGCGTATTACAGTAAGAAGCAACATGCCTATATTTATATAGAAAAATTTTGTCGTAGTGTACTTAAGCTAAACGAAGGATGCAATATACATCGAAGTAAAATTGTTATTTCCTACTGTAAAAATTGAGCCGAAAAAAGAGTTATTAACGATCATGTTTGAACATAGAGATTTTTCCGTTTACGCCCGATTTACTTGCAATCGAGCCGCTTTGGTAGTGTAAATACGAGTTACATTGTAAATATACTTTGTAAATACGAATGTCCCTGAATGTGTAATAACACGAGTAAGTTATAGTACGAGAGGATAAGATTTTAACGAGCGATAGCAATTTTCTTATTTCCTGCCAAATGAAAAATTTCATGAGAAATTACTTATCGAGAAGTAACAATCGAAAGCCACAACTCCACTTTTAGATATGTTTCAATGAAAAGCAAAAGTGTATTTAATAAATTGAATCAATCGTAATGTGGCTGCATTTTTTTACCCTTCAATCTCTTTCCAACAACGCCATTTTCACAAATTCACGTTTTTCCAAATTTTTTGTATATTTCCAGGCGTAACAGGTAAGCCGGTTATTAATTCAGCTTCATACCTGAAAATTTATACCTGAACTCTGTAGGTATACTAAATTACATGAAGACTTAAACTTTCCAAAATTTACGAGGTATAATTAAAATCTAATTAACGAAGATGCTTTCTACCCCATCTAGCACGTACGTACGCAAATATACATCCAAGACATTGTTTAGCGTAGAAGATGCCGACGAAAAAAGGGCGTTTCTCTATTCGTCCAATGAGCCTAGGCGTTCGTTAAAATATTCCAGGATATAAATACGGTACCAACGCAGTCTGGCATTAAGTTCAAATTGATCACTCGTCGAGTGCAGTTTAAGGTCGCAAGAGCGTCTACATCGAGATTCAGTTAGTTCTTTCGACAGTCAGTGAGACAGACACGTTGTTCGTCTTGTGGTAGTACCGCTTGAAAATGTTTAGCAGTTTGTTCAAATTCGAAGAGTCTAAGTTGCAGCCGCTGTCCTCGGAATGTAAGTGTTGTAAACATCCACGACCTCAAGTCATCAAGAAAAATGACGAGCTTGAGCTTACAACGGGTAAAGATCTTCGTAAAAAGAAGTGTAAGCTCGCTCTAGAGTGGGCAGATCGTAAGTTTTTTATAAATAAAACATCGGAAGCGGCTAATCAGCAAGACCTCGGCGATAAACTGGCGGATGTTCAAGAAGAGTACAATGATATAAAGGCGGCGTACGAAGCATTGTCAAAAAGTCTTCAATACGATGATGAAGGCACTCTGGAGGGAATGCCTACATTTTACAAGGCCATCGGCACCAACTGCGCCCAAGTTATGCACGCCTTTCTCGACTATGGCCATGATCCGAGCCAGCTCACGTACTGTAACAAGAGCAATGTCGCAGTGCCTCTACTGCACGTTGCAGTTGAATTCAATCGGCTAATGGTAAGCGTCTAACATCCATTAAATTTACTAGTTCAATTAAAATCGTCTCCTTAATTCTCTTCCTGATGTTATTACAGGTCGCAGAAGCGCTACTGAAAGCTGGGGTTAACGTCAAGGCCGTCGACGAGGATGGCGTCGGTGCCATTCACAAAGCCGCGAGGCTGGGTAGCATCGATATGTTGCGCTTATTACTCGCCCACGGAGCACCGATAGATCAAGCTACGACCGAAGGCTGTACTGCCCTGCACTACGCGGTCTACTTTAGACGAGAAGACGTAGTGAAATACTTGCTGGACGAGGGCCTGACGCCGAACAAACCAGTCGAGCACGGCCTCAGCGTCCTCCATCTCGCCATGGACCGCTACCGAAAGGAGATAGCCGATCTGCTCTGGCCGTACAAGCCGAATCTGGAGGAGCGCAGCCGCGACGTGTCATTCGTCATAAACAAGCAAACCCCCTTGCACTTCGCAATAATCAATTGCCAAAAACACAGGGTAAGCAGCTGCTGCTGCGATCACGTTGAGTACTTCAATCGCCAAGAAAGCTACTGCTCGACCATAGCCAACGGCCGCTACGCCGCGGTGCTGGAGTTATTGGAGCGCGGGGCCAACCCGAACGTGGTGGACGCCGTGCGAATGACACCGCTTCATCTCGCCGTGAGCATGGGCTGCTCTCACTTGGTGCGGCTGCTCTTGAAATTCGGCGCCAATCCAAATCTCAAGGAGAGCGTCGGACAGCTGATCGACGTGGCCACGGGTTGGCCCCGGCCGAAGTCGGTCAGGCTATTGCTGGCCTACGGTGTCGATCTAACTAACCTTCTACGGCCTAATAATCCTGGTTGGGGTCTAAGCTCTACGACGATGATCTATCGACACTTGATGGCGTGTAAGCTCGCAGGGATGAAGATTAAGAGTCCGGTCGACCACATCGAGATGACTCCGGAGCTGAAAAAGTACAAAAATGAGTGTATTGAACAAATAGAGAAACTGAAGAATACGCAGCTCAGGGGCATGAATGCATTACATTTTCTTCGCGCGAACAGACGAGTTCTAGCAAAGTACATGGCAGAAGATCGTGGCAAGTCCCTGTACGACATGATGCCGTTAATCGCCTGTGACGCTCCGCATTACAAAGATTACTTCGAAGCTATGTATACGATCGGTACAAGATTCGCGCCGATTATGGATAAGGCGCTATTTGGTATTTACGTTGCGAGCAGAAAATCACTCCCAGTCGTGATTCTCGATCGCATAATGGATTTCCTTAGTTACGATGATATGAAAAATGTTATAACAGCCACGCAACATTTGTCTGACAAGGGTGAATCATAAATGAACATTCGCCAATATTCTCGTGAGCATTTGTCAACGGATGTCTCTCCGTTTCAAGCTGCACGAATAATTTTATTAACACTATATTCAATACTATAACCAGTAAACTAAATTTAATTGAATTCAATAATTTTAATAAAAAATAAACTTTTAATATGCACAACTTATGTTTCTTTTTATTTAAATTGTCATGAACAAAACATCACTTCCCACCGTATTTAATTAATGCAAGAGAAAAAGTTGAAAAAGAAGAGAAAACGAAGGAGGAAAGGTCCACATGTAGCGGTTCGCGAGAAAAGCGTGTAAACAAAGGAGCCGAAACTCTAACAAACCAAAGCTCAAGAGCCAAGACGCGTCCGAGCGTTCATCCAGAATTCAGGCCTCGATCTTAACCCCATAGTCCCGACTCGGAACGAAACTTGGCGTCTACGTCTACTCAAGACAGCAAGTATATGGCCCCGGGAGGAATGAGGGGGGCGGGGGAGCAGGCGCTAGCGTTAAATACATAATAAAGCCTGCCAGGGCTCCCCCGCCGCGTGCTCTTCCGGCTTTCCTCCGCCTTCCAAGAGCTGCTCAACTTGTGCAAAAGCAGAACTCCCATTGCGTTGCTAGTCTCCAAAGTGGATTACCTTTAGCTCGGACCAAAGAGTCGCTTGGTCCAAGAGCACCAAGGTGCGAGAGAGAGAGCAGTGCAGCGAGGGCCCCTTTCGACTCTCGCTTTTTAATTTTCCTTAGCGCCGTCGCGAGTCGCCGATATGCCATCTATACCTGCTGCTGCTGTAGCCCTCTGTCTCGTTGCTGCTCGCGCGCTTACCCTCGCCCTGAGCCTTCTCTTGCTCGACTGCCCGGCTTGTTGATTCGATGCTAAGCGGATTAGCATGCCCTGAGTGGTTTTTTCTCCTTCTCTCCTTTGCCATCTCGATCCTTTTTTCATTCTTTCTCTCTCTTAAATTCTCTGAGGCAGCTTCTTCGCCGTAATATTCTGACTATTATAGGCGTCCATTCGCATTACTAATCCATTGTACAGCCATTACACGGAATTGCTTTTTTCAAAAGCTACGTGTCTCATTAATAAGGGTATTGTCTTGGAGGCAGGTAAAGCTACAACCTTCCAGGGCTTCGCCTACCCCAACGATGAGCTCTTGAAACTAACAGGAACACAGTTTGGTTATAATGATAACGATAATGAGCTTCAAGGGCAAGTCTTTTTTAGCGCAGCGCAAGTGGTGGCTCGTCCGGACTTGCCACTGGGCGGCCTCTTCTTTGCATCTTTCTTCTTCGCTCCCTTCTTTTTGTCGTCCTCGGGTGTAATCGGGCAGGCAGATCCTGGCGCCTCCTCGGGGC
The DNA here is from genome assembly GCA_030522585.1 of Anagyrus pseudococci. Classification (NCBI taxonomy): domain Eukaryota; kingdom Metazoa; phylum Arthropoda; class Insecta; order Hymenoptera; family Encyrtidae; genus Anagyrus; species Anagyrus pseudococci. The sequence goes on from JAPYYQ010001901.1 coordinate 12,054, forward strand.
ACACGCTCTCGGGTTTCTTCCGCGGACACATCGAGCTTTTCTCGACAGCTTTGACAATCTCAAGGGGTCTGAGCTCGAAGCTGCTGCATTCGGGCGAGCCGACGAGTAGAGTGATGCAGCGCATAAGGTCGCCGAAACAGGCGGCGCGAAGAAGGTAAGAGCCAGCGGCTCCGTCCGTGTAGATGGGCGGCCCTCGTGAGCGCACGTCCAGAAAGTAATAAGCGCCGCAGTGCCGGAACACGGCGATCCTCGTGCTCTCGCAATAGAGCAGCCCGAACGAGCTGGCTCCTCGGAAAAGCTGCTCCAGCGCCTGCCACAAGCTCTGGCCGCGCGCGAACAGATGGCCGTGCACGGAGGGGCGAGCTTCCACTTCGAACAGCATGTCGCCTATCCGCAGCTCGTCCCGCGGTAACACCTCCCAACCGTCCTCGTCTCCGGGGACAGGCGGTCCCGGCTTCCGACCCAGGCGCTGCATGCGGTACGTGTAAAATCTGCCCGATGGGTTAATTATGACGACGAGTCGGAGAGAGACTGAGCATTGAGAGTAATGATAAACTTAACTTACCCATCGCCGCACATGATGATGGCGTCTAAAACCTTGGATGTCCAGTATTCCGGAGCTTTGATTAGAATCATTGCGGCACACACGGCGTAGCAAGTACCGCATTGTCTCCCGCGATTTTCCTCCGATAACAGTCGATCCTGAATGTGCGCCTCGCCCCAGAGTACGTAAAGCCGTTGGGGCTCGACAACGTCAAACGCGTGCCATTTCTGAGGCTCCTGAAGAACGGGCGAGCAGTCTGACCTCGGCTTTGGTGCGCTCATCCACGTGATTTTCAATTTTCTGACCCAATCAGGTTTCTCCATTGTTTCGTTCGCCTTTAACCAAGAAAAAAAAAAGATTCAATCATCTCGAAATCATCAAAAGGCTTGTTAAAAATAAAGAATAGTCATTTCAATGTACCTCATCATTTGACGAATCCTTACAAATCCTCGGGGCTAGATGAGCAAGAGGATCGAAAGTACAGGGCTCGCTTGGCTTCTTCTCCACAAGCGGAGGCTTTGGCTTCCGGGGTTTACGATTGAACAGCTTGACATTGTGTATCCGGCAATCGTGATAAAGCACCCGGTATATTTGAACGGTATATTTTTCCGTTTCGTACGGACAGCACATCCAATCTTCTTTCATGTGCGTAGTCGCTCGAGCATAAGCCCTTAACGTGAAGAGGAGAAGGTGTCGTTTAAGCGCCATTCTCGTACAAAACTTGACGATGCAGCAGGCTCCCGAATCGTTCCAGAAGCCATAGTCGTCGCAGCGATATGGGATGTAGAGGTACCAGAAGGGTCCATCCTGCCAGAAAGCCAGAGAGAATCTCGTGGTCCTGGAATAGAATTTAACAACCATCACTTTACTATATTTCTAATAGTACTTTTTACAATTCAATGATAGTCGGTCGATCAGATAAATCCACCTAAAAATGCAACTGGTATATTGAGGATCTAGCTCGTCGAGCCATATCTCGAGTTCGCGAGCGCCCTTGTGGACAGCAAGCCTATAAGTGTCCTGGGTGTGCTCGTCGCCGAACACTGCTTTGGCAAGGGTGATCTCAGGCGGTGGCCGCATCTTGGTGCCTCGATAACCGCGTTCCACGTAATCCGTGTCCGGCTCCGGATGCGCCGAGAGGTCGGCGAGTTCGCGTATAAGCTCGAGCTCGATGCCGTATTTGTAATTGTAGACGAGGACGTCGTCGAAGCGCTGCATTGGCTGGGTATTGATGTGCCCGAGGTGGAGATAGAGAAGCCAGCCGCGCTCGTAGAGGTAGTCGACTGTCGCGCTCCAAGCCCACTTGTACCTGATAAGATCCAAGTAATCAGCGCTGAATCACAAACGAACGAATTCCGTTGGCTGCCGATATACTCGCCTCAGTTGAGTCTTAGCCAGCAGAGCGACGAGCGCCTGGTAGAAGCAGAACTTCCAGGTGCGCAGGCGCACGCGGTCGAGCTCGTTCGGCCTCATGCCCATGCTGCCCTTGAGCACCATATTGGCGAGTCGGCGATTGCCGCCCCTCGTCGAGCCGAGCTCGTGGAGTCGCCACTCGCCCTCGACCAAGCCCGGCCTGGGTCCGCTCGCCCGCTCGACCAGCGGCACCGCCGGCGTCGAGCTCGCCAGTGGTACGACGGCGTGGCCGAGCTCCTTCAGCGCCGCCAACTCCAGCATCTGCTCGTCGTCGCTGGACTCTGCGGATCGGCTTTAGGCAATACGCTCTCTGGGAGTGGGCCTCCGTTGCTTATACGCACCTGGCGACACGACCTCGTCGATTTCGCAAGGCAGCGCCCCCATGAGCTTGAGCTTCTCCTTCCTCGCCAAGATCTTCGCCTCGCGCACCGGATCGCGCGAGGCGCACGGGTAGATGCGCTTCTGCGCCTCGGAGCTCGTGCAGCTCTCGGTCGTCGAGGTCTTGCCTTCGGCTATCTGAAACACGTCGAAGCAGACACACACACAGGATCGGTGGTAAATGTCAACAATTGAATCGCAACGAACAAAGGATAGACGTACAGGTAATCGCATGTTCTCCCAGATCCTTGCCTTCGCCGGTGAGGTTAGGTTGCACGGCTGGGCGGTGTTGTGGACGTTGAGCTTGTGGCAGATCGGCGTCTTGGAGAAGCAGGTGCCGAGCAGCCGGGGCATGTACTTGGGCAGGCTCGGCTTGTAGAAATCGCCGTAGGTCTCGGCCAGCTCGTCGCCTCGCTTCTCCACGTCGTCCGCGTACCTGTCGATACACGCTCGCCCGGTTACAAGCGCATTCCACTCGATTGTGGCCACGAGCGAGCCTCACACTTTCATGTAGATGCGCCAGAGTGGCTCGTCCTCGCTGTAGACCCAGGGCTCCTGGCCCAAGCACTTCTGCCGAGCCTCTCGTCTCTTCCTCAGCCGCGATATCTTGCTGGCGCGCGACATCATCGACGGCTGCCTGCTCAGCTTGTTCGCCACCGACTCGGCCACCGACAATTTCGTCGGTCGCGCTTCCGACTCCTCCTCCGATTTTCCATCCGTTACGATCGTCACTCGCGAATGGCCCGCTTGGTAATCCTTTGCCTTATCCGTATTCCCCTCGGCTGCCATTTTTCTTTAATTACACTTTTTTTTCCTTTTTTTTTGTATCTTTATTGTCTCCTTCGAGTCTTTCCACACTGATAATTTTGAATGCCGAAAGTGTTGCAGTTGAAAATTTTTTTACATTGTTCTTTTGACGACCGAAAAACGTGTTGTTGTTTTCTTGTGCAATTTTGAAGGTTAACCCAGCCGGAACAAGTGACGTGAGCGCTTTTACGGTGTGTATGCGGAGCGCGAAAAAAATGTCGAACAAGCAAGGTAATTCGATTTTTTAATTAAATTAGAAAATCATCGAGTGCTAGTGCTGACGGTACAGTATGTAATTTATTATTTTCGATGTAATGAAATTGGCCAGCCCCTACTCCCCCGCCGCGTGCGCCCGTGGAGCGATACAAATTAATAAAATTAATTAACTTATTGCCGGTTGACAAAAGTCTCGCGCAGCAGCAGCAGCGCAGGCGGGCCTGTAAAGTATAATAACTTCAGCGCATATAAATTATTAATTAAATTTTCAAAAGTACAGCCGCTTTGCAGCGGCGCAATTAATTAGTCGGCGTGAAAATTTCGAACGCCGCGGGAGCGCCTGTATACGTGTAGCATAGTAAGTACACCGGCAAACAAACAAAAAAAAATTAAATTTCTCAACACGTTTTCTTTTAGTGAACGACTAGACCGATTTATATCCCCGTGACGGTATAAGTAGCCGTCGATATTGGTCGATATAATGCACGCGCTGCATATACACAGGCCCGGCGCCACGGGTTACAGGACAAACATATAGCTGTACATTGCGAAGGGCAGAGGGAAAGGAGCGAGGGGGGTTGGAATAAAGAACAAGCGGCCGGGCTGTATAGCCCCGTGCGATTTTCTAATTATTTTCCTGAGCGCGAAGCCCACAAGTGGCCGGGGCAATCTCGGGGCGCACCGAGAGAGAGAGAGAGCGAAGCCCAACGCGTGACGCAAGATTTTCAAAGTGTTTATAAAATTACTCCGATTGCCGCGCGTCAGTGCCTCTCCCTTCCGCCCACCCCCGTCATCTACCCTACACCCCCTGCAGCGATACTCTCTCTCTCTCTCTCCCACTTGGTTACTCTCCTGCGCCCGACGAAAATAAAGCGGACGAAGCCCTTCCAACGGCAATACGTATATATACGTATAGCGGCGAGGGCGCAGAGCGGTGATGTGGCTGTCGAGCTCACCGGGATACACGCGGCTATCATTATTGGATTTGGGAATCCAGTTAGCTGCGCGCTTGCCGATGATTCTTCTCTTTTTATTTATTTTTTTATCTCTACAGCTCATCGAAATCGTTTTGATTTATACCAAAAAAAAAAAAAAAACACTGCACGGGTAACCATTATCGCATATAAACGGCGAAAAGACATACAAGCGCGCAAATACATCAAATCGAATAGAAACAATGCGATCGGTATTTAATATGCTATCGTGAAAGAAGGAAAAACGGGAAGAATCTCTATCGGCGCTTAAAGTATATAACCGAGTCTCGAGGTAAAAGGGATGAGAGAGAAAGAGAAGGGACGAGCAGCGCGAGTTGAGAGAGAGCGGCCAGACAAAGCGGCCTGAAAGTTTAATGAAGTAACCACAGCAGAGAGAGAGAGAGAGAGAGAGAGAGAGAGAGAGAGAGTGGGAAAAAGGCTCGGCGCGCAGCTCTGCGATATCGGGCCAAATCTCGCGAGCGCGAATATAAACAACCCTCCCGATCTCTCCTTCCCCCACCCTCTTCCTTCTCCCGGGGAAAAGCAAAGTTTCGAAGGCGATCGTTGATTTAAAGTGTGTCTTGTGTGTGGTGTACTTTCGGGAGAGCGCAGATTTAGCGGCGAGGGACGAGCGCGGGATAAAGATAAATAATTGCCCTTCCTTTTCTCCTCCAATCTCGTTGTTTCTTTTTTTCTTCTTCTTTTTCTTTCTCGACTTTGCTCTATCTATTACTATTCACGTCTTGCGAGCTCTCGATTGCGCTTATTAAATGTATATATTTATTGGGATAATGCGATATAGCGGCGTCGGGGTATAATTATTTTTGTTGAGTTATACATTGCTATATTTTGTAGAGATAAAACAGTATTCGCAGCTGAAAGTTACACATAAATACAAAGATAATTTCATTTATATGACATCGATATAGCTTTGATATTAGTCGATACGTACTTTTTGCTCGATGCACACATACGCGCCAGAGGAAATCGATCAGAAGGTAAGAGGGCACACGTTGATTATTACTCGTGACGTTTTTTTTTTGGTAATTTGATTGCGGGCTCTCTCTCTCTCTCTCTCTCTCTCTCTCTCTCTCTCGTGTCTGTAAGCCTCGGCGGAAGGAACTTTAATTAATTTGCCTTCATTTTATATGGTTTTTGTCTTGCCGGGACGCACGTAGCCCGAAATCAACCCCCGGCGCGCACGGATATAAGCTCGGCGTGTCCGGCATTTTTTCCTGGCCGCGCGTCCGATTTTAATTAGAAATTTTATATTTACGTTTTATACTTTCGTATTTATTTTGTCGTTTAATTCACGACCATGCGCCTCGCTTTGTTTATTCAACGGCCATAAAGATATACATTTATGCCTTTTTGATTTTTAATTGAATTCCGCGTGTGCTGCGAAACAAATTTATAACATTATACCCAAGCAAAGTGCATAACGAATCGATATTTTTCCAGCGCAGGTATTAAAAAAACAAAAAAAAAACAACAAATCCTTGAGATCGTCGGAAAATCTAAACTAGTATAAAAATTATTTCTACTGAGGGGGAGGATATAAGCAAAATATCGAAATTCCAGAAAGCCGAGGGTTTGAGAAAGAGAGAGCGCGTTGTATTCACACGTATAAGCCCGAACATTATCATCCTTATCAATTAATAATTGCCAGGGAATCCAAGCTGGAGCGATGATCGTGGCTGCTTAAATAGTCCCATCTATTATTAATATCCATAATAATCATCGCAAAATAAACGCGAATCGGCCGTCCAGTGGGATAGGGGGGGGGGAGAAGGGTGGGGGTCCGAGACCGCGTCGCGACGCTGCATTAATAAACGATCGCGCGCGCGTAACAGGACATGCAGAAAGGCTGGAGAAGAGGGTGGGCGAGTATACGGGGATATAGCGGCTGGCGAAGCATACACACGCAGCCTATGCTGTGGCAGTGGTGACGGGGGGTGGTGGTACACGGAAGGGTGTATAAACAGGGCGCGGTGCAGCGCGTGCGCGGCAGCCCAGAAAACCGTGGCCCGCGGCTGCTCGCGCAGAGCGAGAGAGCTGCTCCGTTACCACCACCACCACCCCCTCGGAGCGAGGCCATCGGCGGCCGTGGTACAGCGCGCCCGATATGCGCCCCCGGGGCCGCTTTCTCTCTCTCCCGCTCTCCGCGCGCGCTCTAGGCCGGTCCAATTAATTTTATTTTAATTACCGCTTTGCCGCGGCCGCCGGGCCCCGATTGTTATTGTTTCTCCGCGTCGCGTTCTCCTCTCTCTCCCCCCCTCCTCCCATCTGTATGCCTCCCCCTCCGCCATCTCTTCGTTCCCTCGCGCGTGTGTCCCTCTCCCCAATCGCTGGGCTCTTCGCGTTTTAGCCAAACCCAAACGCGCGGATGTGCATATCGGCTTCGATTCTCCAACTCCGCGCACCTCGTATATGGGCAGGTTTGTTTTGATATTTGCGCGAATCACCCTCTGTATTTGCGCGCTAATGAGGTTTTCGCGTTTCTCTCCCCCCCCCCCGCAGCCGCGAGTTTGTAAACCATTGTCAATCTCGCGTATACGCCGCTCGATGATTAGAATGGCAAATCATGTTTCTTCGCTGGCGCACTAGTCGAGCCAGCGGCTACCGTAGATTAGTTTTAACGATTGCTGCTGTTATAGCGTTCTCCCTCTCTCTCTCTCTCTGATTAGGTCCACGAATAGATTGGTATATGATTCGCAAACAAAATCGAAATGCTATCACCGATGTTTGAATTTACTTTTTTACCTATACGCAACGCGTGTCGTTTATACATACAAAAAGTACGTTTAATAGGGCAGATTAAAAATTTGTCAAATCCAACATCGATCCTGCAATGTACGAGAATAAACGCAGCTTGAAAATCCGAGTAGCGCACGCGATAACAGAATCATAAGAAAAAAAGATCCCGCGTATTCTTCGTCCAAGCAAATCTAGCCGCGTCGCCGCGACTCTGAGATTTACTCTCTCTCTCTCTCCCTATCTCCGTTTCTTCGTCTCCCACGACGCGGTTTATAAGAGTCTCCAGCGAGAGAGCAGACGCGCCCCCGTCAAAATAAATATCCGCAGCGGAGAGGAGCCGGGAAACTTAAACTGCCGTCGCGCACCGGAAATGATAACACGCCGCGGCGGCTCCTGATTATCGCTGCACTATATATATATACGTACATCTCAACTGAGAGACGACCCAAAGAAAAGCTCTCGTGGGCTTGGGGCACGGGGGATAGAGAGAAAGAAAAAGCACTGCTTCGTAAGAGACGGAAGAGTAGGAGGGAGCGAGGGAGAAAAGGGGAGGACGAAGAAGAAGTCGGCAAGGAAAAGACGCGGGACCCGAGGACCCGGGCGACCTTTTAATTATCCCCGCCGTTAAATTCTTTATCTCCCTGAAACAATGTGGCGAGAGTGAGTGAGAGAGAGAGAGAGAGAGAGAGAGTCCGTGTTTTCAGAGCAAACAAGAGCCAATGTTGATACGCGGTAATAGAATAATCTGGCAGCTGATTCCGGGGATATAACCCGCGGCTACGAAGAGAGAACTTCCGCTGCTCCCCCTTCCCGCGCTCGCTGTAACCCACTCCACTACGTCCCCCTTCGCTCTGTGCCACCGCCCTCCCGGGGACCACCCCGTGCTCTTGCTCGGTCATATACGTTAGTTCGGATACCTGCTTTTCCTTCTACGTTCTTCTCTCCTCCTTCCCTCTTTCTCTCTCTGTTACGATCTCTGTCCGTATCCGTCGAACGCGACATTTCTCAACCCCCATAGTCACCGCTGTAACCGCTGTTCCTCTTCCACTATCGTATCTTCCTCGTCGACTTTGATATACTTTGTGCCGTATAACTCCTCTTCTTTTATTTTTCTGTATGTATTATATATCGACGATTTTATTGATAATGACAGTCGATCAGCTGTGTGACGCTGCAATCCGTGCGTGTATATCTGCCTGTTTAAACGGTATAGACATATTGATGTTTTGTTAAGCGAAATATAATCAAGCACGTCCGCGCTCGCTCGCATTATTCTCGATTATACAATTTCGTAATGAATATAACGGATCGTTTGAAAATCACGCGCCACTACGCGAACGCGCAAAAATGCGCTTTGATTAAATAATTTGTATCGATTAGATATACGAAAATTGAATTCAATTTTTAACGCGCATTTGCCCTTCCGGTAAAAAAGTAGATCGTTTTAACGTATATATATAGCGCGTGCAATATCGGGCCGAAAAACGAAGCTGAACGTATATTGAATAAACGCGTATAAGGAAAAGAGCGATCGAATATAAAAACGAGGCAGTTATAGAAAAGCAAGAACGGCAATAACGTGCGCGTGTTACGCTTTCGATGCTACAATCAAAATTTATATATATTTTAATCACTCGATATAACGCGGCTCTCGCAACATGTATACCGCGTCAGTTAGAAGAGGCGCGATTCTACATAACGATTACAGTGTCTAACGCACACGAGGAGCAAATAAAAAAGAGTACTGGTGAAATTGTAAGCAATTTCAATATTTTTCTTCGCAGATATAAAAAGGGGCGGGGGAAGTTATAACTCGAAGCTTGCTTCATCTCTTCGTGCGAGGCAGTGGAGAGAAGCAAAATTCTATACAGGGGTTTCCGCAGCGTATTCGAAATGCCACTCCCCGCGTTAGGTGGCGCATCAGCGAGTTGGTGGCAGAAGAAGAAGAAGCAGCAGAAAAAGAGCGTCTTCCCCTCGCGTTGATGTAATATCTCCAGTGTGAGATAACTCGCTGAAATGATATACGCGTGTTCTCGCGTGTGTTCGTTTACCATACAGCAAACACTCGCTCCTACTACGCGCTGAAGCAGAAGAAATTCTCCGGCTTTTTCGCGCGCTTTTCTCTCAATAACCTGCAGTCCCTTCCCTTCTCCTCCCTTTTTTTGTATCCATTTTCCCATCGTTGCAATTTTTCCAGGAAAATCCATGATTCTCTGTTGGCACACATTTGATACACACCGTTTTCTATCTTGGGATAGAGGGGCGAGAGGCGCGGTTTCTCATTCCTCGATACAATGTCATGCGTGAAGAAGAGTCACCTTGATAACAAGTCTCGCCGGAAGGTAGGCTAAAGAAAATTGTTATTTTCCACTCTCGAGGGTAAGATTCACGCATGATTTCCGGGAGAAGCCATCCGCGGCATGCCGGTTTAATATACGGGCGATTGTTGTTCAAAACCCTTCCCCTCGGCGCGCGTGGTATAAGGTACAGATCGTTTCTCGCCGCTGGTGCATATCCGGCTTTTATACCCCCTGCTTTACAGTCCCTTCGGGCGAGTTGTGCACGGGGCATATAGCTGCTGTCTCGAGGTCGAAAATTTGTAAAATCTCGTTAAACGCGGCAATACAGGCCCTACTTAGCAGCAAGAGAGTGGAGCAGGCCACATTGCGGATAAAGGGAATAGAGCCAGGCGATAAACCAGAGCGTGTCACCCGCTGGTAAACTCCTCGTTAAGTCATATCCTCCTCGCGGCGGGCGTGATCTTCCTCGACGTCTCCCGGCTAATTTTACCCTCTAATCCAGGCATCGCTTTCTCTCGTGTCGCTCCTGTGGAAATGCCGAACCTGTGCAGAGCAACGTTGGTCCAGAGACGAACAAGAGAGTCGAGCGATGTTTACGGATGAATTAGCTCGGCCTGTACGTGCAGCTAATTCTTACGGGCGATTGGCTTGGAGAACGTCGAGAAAGGTCGCCGAGAGAGAGAGAGAGAGAGCGGCTTGATCCTCTTGACAAACTGCTTTTCAATTTTCGAAGCTAAGATCTTTTTACCCCCTTGTACCCCCAGCCACGAGCGACGATACTTATAACCCCAAAGACCTGCCGCGACACGCACACCACTGTATACCCCTGTCACGTAGAACAAGCCATTTTACTCGTTTCCTCTCACTAGAACGATATTTAATTTTTGTTCTCTATCTGGTTGCCACGAGTCTTTAGCCCAGCTCTTCTTTTAATAAGCCCAGCAGTATATCATTTTACAAAACAAGAACAGTGTGACGCAGACGGAGGGATGACTCGAGGGTCTTCGTTTATCTCGGCAAGCATAATCGAGCAGCTAATTATCGGCGATCGATAGTTTCTTCTTTAAGCACCGGCCCGTGCCCGCTTGCGATATCCAAAATATCAAACTCTTAGAAGAGCTTCCTTACTACCTCTCTCTTTCGTACTCTTGCTCAAGCCGTTAGAGTTCGTTAAAGCGCTAATTAAGGGCCGGAGCCTTTGGAGCAGCTACAACGAAACGCTAATGAAATCAATCGCAACGAGCTCCCCTTACCCCCCCACTCGCTGCACCTTTATTCTATCGACAGAGAAATGTAAAATAATTTATTGTTTAACTCTTAATAATATCGTAAAATATCGAATATTCATGAGTTTTTGGATGATATTTTATCGAGTCATGATTTTATAAATAAATGACGATTTTATATTTGCTTTCCGAAGGTTACGTAAAGATATCATTATCGAATCATATTGCCAATTTAAGAAAAGCACTTATCATTTTTGCACAAATATTCAACGTGGAGTATTTAAGAAGATAAATAATTATCAGCTTTACATCGTTTTATCATACATATTTTGCGAGAGAAATTTCTCTCGCGCTACTGCTCAGTTTGTCTTTGATCAAGCAGCAACAGTTCGGTCGGGATACTCGACAGTCTAAAATTACGATGTCTTATATTAAAGACAAAGTAATCATAGTAACGGGTGGCAGCCGAGGAATCGGCTTCGTTACCGTGCAGCATTTACTACGCCATGGAGCAGCGGTAAGACGAATGCACTAATTTGTAAAACACGTTCGTTATTGCATATATACGCTTTCTTACGGATATATCGGGTGTTCCAGTACGTGGCAATATTCGACGTGGCGGGCACTACCAGCGAAACCGTTGCTGAAATGACCCAGACATTAGAGGGAGAATTTGGAAAAGCGAAATTTGGATATTACGTATGCGACGTTACCAACGATAAGGATTTCATAGGTAATTCTATACCTGTACTGAATAATTATCGAAAAAAAGAAATGCTAAAAAAATCAGGAAATACACAATTTTTACTTCGTAGCCTGTTACGAAGACGTAGCAAAATCACACAACTACGTTGACGTCCTCGTTAACAACGCCGGTGTCTGCAATGAAAACGATCCGGACTTAACAATAGCTGTTAATTTCGTGCGTATATCTATACAAAATTCTAACAAAAAGACCGAGAAGAGAAAAAAAATATTTTTCATTGTGATATACATATTTATAAATTACAGAGCGCAGTGGTCAAGTGCACTCTGGCTGCCATGGAGCGCATGGGGAAGCACAGGGGCCGCAAAGGCGGTAGCGTCGTTAACATCGCATCGATCTATGGCTTGACGAACGTTCCCTTGATCCCCATCTACAACGCAACGAAGCACGCCGTTGTTTCCTTCGTCAGATCCATGAAGGTTTAAAACCGACCATTTGTTTTCTCTAATTGCCCACGTCATTGCCAATATTTGTAAAGCCTCTATCTTTCTCTATGCCTATATACATATCCTGCAAAACGTATTTCAGGAGCACAACGAGACGCTCGGAATGCGAATTGTTTGCGTCTGCCCGGGCTTAACTCGGACAAACATGACTACCAGGCCCAAAGGGCCGTTTCTGCCCGATTTCGTACCTGAGGAAATGATTAAGGCTCGTGAGGTCAAATATTTACAAAGGTATGCACTTTAGCGTGTTCGTCGAAAAATTGCAAATCTATGGCGCGTCTGACGTGTATGGTCTTGACTTTTGCAGCCCCGACAACGTTGCTTCGGCCGTGGCGAGTATTCTCGAGAAGGGCAAGGAGGGCGAGGTTTGGCTCGCGCAAAACGACGAACCACCGATAATCGTCTAATTTTTTTTTAGAAAACCCAATTAAACTGAGCTTCTTATTCATGTCTTTTTAATTCTGTATACCTACGCAGGAAAACAAGGCTTTCTCTCACATAATCGTCTATAGCTTGGCATCGGATCTTCGTCTAACGACGAGGAACCTATTTATACAGCATTTCGGTCAAACTACCTTCGGTCAAATTTAGCCTGGAGCAATAGAGAGAGAGAAAGAGCTTGGGGATCTCGGGGCGTGACTGAGCTTGTATACTCCAAGTTGCGTGAAACGCGATAGTTTACACCCGAGGCTGCTGCCGCTGCTTTGGTCAGTTCGGAAGCTATACGGAGAACGCGTAAGCCGTCCATACCCAGGCGTGAAAGCAGAGAGAGAGAGGTGCGAGAAGCCGCGTAACTCTTGGGGATATGCCCCCTTCCCCTACCGATCACCAACATCATCCCCCCCTTGGGATTCGAGCGGCTACAGTGCTCGAGGAGGAGCGCGTCAAGTTTATTTGACTGCGCTAATTGCCGCATGGAATTTTTCCAACCCGTGTATTATAAGCAATTCCGGGGATCACCCAAGGCGTCGTGGAATCATCGAGCACGCGCTTATATCCAGCCGCGAAACGTCAACTCCAGAGAGCGATCGCGTTTGATGTGTATTATATCTATACGCGTGACGACGAAGTGAGCACTTGAATGAAGACTCTAGAGAGCACCATTTCAAGGCAGCTTGTGGGGGGGGGGGAGGGAAGGCGAGTTAATAGCTGTCGGACAATCAAAATGCGACAGCCCAGAAGGGGGGGGGGAGCGTAAGCAAGGGAGAGAAAAGCCGATAGCGGCTCAGTGGCTATGGGGGCATTAACGGGGACGGGCCGGCAACCGATCCTTTTTCCTCCTCTCCAAAAGCATCACACTCTCGCTCTCCCTTTTGTATGCCCCGCCGTCGTCTTACTTTTCTTCGGCGCAGTCAGCCATCGCGTTCGCTCCGCTTCTTTTTTTTCTGCCACTCGACATTATTACCCGTATACCTCTCTCTCTCTCTCTCTCTCTCTCTCTCTCTCTCTTTCCGACTTTTGTTCTCGTTTCTTTTGAATCGCGCTTATGTTTTTTCTGGATACAGCACCGAATATAGCGAAAATCTTGGTAGTATAAGGTATAATTCGACTAAAAGAGCTCGCTTTGAACACACCATAGACTCTTGGCTTATTCGAAAAATCTCGGTCACATAGTTGGCAGCTATCAAAGATCATAAGAGAGGGAGTCTGCCCTGGTATCCGTTCATTTTTTCATCGCCTTATCTCGTCCCCATTTGCCATCCGGCTGTATCTCGCCTATCGAAATCCGGCCGGATAATTGAGCCGTCAGCCGCAGGGGCCACTTGACGCCGCCCTATAGACTCGCGAACGCCTCCATCTCGTCACGAGCCGGCGCTCTCTCTCTTTCTCTCTGGCCTCCTACAGCTCTATTGTCCTCGTCTATGGGCTGGATAATGGCCTTAGAAGTGGGGACGGAAAATAAGAAAGTGACCTGCCCCAACGTCAGCCCTCGTCGCGATCACCACCACCACCACCATCATCATCTCTATACGCGCTGTACACTGAGAAAAATTTCTAGTAAAAATTACAACCTACTATTGTAAAATTTGCTATATCCAAATAGCATTGCTCGGATATACTTCCAATGTTACAAA
>JAPYYQ010001902.1:0-25953 GCA_030522585.1 Anagyrus pseudococci
ATCTACGCGCGTGCATTAGCCCCAGCTGGGCCACCGCTGGAAGCTGTGGCACCACAGCTGGGCCAGAAGTGCGCCCCAACTCAATTTCTGTTCGGGCACACTTCAGTTCAGTCTACTTCACGGATATATATGTATATACTTACCCTTACAAACTTCATTTCCGTTACTTCTCAGTAGTTGCAGGTCCAACGATTTTCATTGGAAAATGGATTTTCAAATAGTTTAACGTCTTTGGATTACTACGTTTCAATAAGTTTCAAAATTATATATTCATTTATTAACCTCTAGCATTGCACCTACAATTTTTATTTTTACCTAAATAAATATTATAAACCTGCAATAAAATTTTATTGCATTACCTGTTTTTTTTTGTTTATATCTCAAAGTTTCACGCAGTAACTAACCTGTCAGGCCATTGGTCGCGCGTACCAGCCAATGGCGTGGTCGGACAGTAGAAATTAAAATGGAGGACGTTTGAATCTCTGCGGGTAAAACCGTTTGCGAGTCCTCCATTTCTCGCACGGACAAGGCCTCTTCGCCCTCTCGATTGTCATCGAGCAACAATCACGACCTAGTAAGTCCCAAAATCATCGGCTCACAAACGAGGCGAGTAAACAAAGCGAACAAATCAATTTTTCAGCTGTCATAATTTTGAATGGGGCGCAGGGGAAAAAGCGTTACTTTAGAGAAAGGACGTCACAGCGCAGGCGTGGCATTCAAAAAGTAAGGCCCGGAGAGAAGAGGCAACGGTTTGCGGCGCGGGAAACCGCGCGCGTCGGCCTCCCTCGCAGTCTCCCTCGGCGTCGCAGCGAGAAAGAGAGAGTGTGTGGACAGACGAGCGTTCAATATATCTGGCGGTCCGAGGTTAAGCTGCCCGCTGCTAAATTCATCGGGTCCTCCCCCCAAGACTCGTTGGCCAAATCCTCGGGAGCCACATCTTCCAGGAGAAGCCAAGGTACGCGGGTTAGCCTAAATTCGGCGTAGACGCCATGAGTGCTCCGACGTCCCGGAGGCTGCTGTAGTGAGAGCGACGTTTGGGAAGGACAACAAAGAGTCATGGATCTGCCGGCGACACAGGCCATCGACGACGAGGAGTTCGCGCCGACCCAAAGCCATCCGGCTAATGATACCGACCCAGATGCAATAGTGAGTGATGAATTTTGGACGTGGGTTGGACGAAGAGCTGTATCAGATTGTATTGAAACTTGTATGTTTTTTTCTGCTTAAAGGTGGCGACGCTCGAGATAGACGACGACTCGCACTTGATTTTTTCGGGCAGCACGTCGATAGGCAGGCATCCAGCATGCAAGATTGTTATTAATCACGAGGTAAAAATATTTTGTTTTTATAGTTTTGTGTGTTCTTTATTTTGTGCGTTTTGTTACAAGTTGGGTGCTAAAAAGTGCTTGATTGCTTACTTTGAGTCTTAAAGTTCTTCTTTTGCATTTTGAGATCCTTTTTTGAGTTTGTTTTCATTGAAGTTTATGGTACTCCAGAACTTTTTCTCTCCCAAATTATCACTCGTTTCCACAGCAAATTGCCCAGGGCCGGATATATGAAGGTAGTTCAGTTCTTTTTTTGTTGGATTTACTTCAGGCCATTCTACTCCATAGTCTGGTTTACTGTAGATATCAAAAAACTTTTTTATGATATTGTTTATTTCAATGAAAATTTTCTATTTTTTATTTTACGTACCCTTTAGTAGCAACTGAAATCCAAAACTTTAATAAATCCTTCTGCATTGCCTTATCTTGCTCAGTTGTTCTTGGATTAACAAAAGGATTTTCAAGTACAAGGTAGGCATCATCACCGTGACTCACTCCTTAAAAGTAAAAAGAGACATTCAGTACTTCTTATATGTATCATATTACATATTACAAAACAATTCATAATATCTGCTATATACAAATTATATAATAAATCAGATCATATTGGAGGTATGAAATAAATAAATAATTTTCTTTTAATTAAAAATAATAATTTACATACCCAAATTTTCTTTTGTTCCACTCATTGTATCACTTAAGCTTTCTGCTGCTCTGTAACTGTAGAAGTAAAACCATACAGGACTTTCATTAGACTTAGCTTGCAGTCGAGCTGCTTTTTCAGCATCAATAACAAATAGCCGATCTCCAACCATTAATGTGAGCGCTTTGGCATTCAATCTGTCAATAGGTTTTGATCCCAAGTAATGTTTTCTTATTTTCTCTGCTATTTCTGTATGTTTTTCTTGTGGTAATGTATAATTGTAATCAAGTAAATGTTTAGCTACTAAATCCCAGTTATCATTTGCATGTTTCATAAGTTGTTTATTTGTTATAAATTCTTAAATAAAAACACAAAATTAAATTTTGCAATAAACATTATATTATTTAAAAATTAATTTTACAAATTTGGACTTACCAGAAACAGGATAAAGACCTTCTTCACTAACAACTCCTGTTATCCAAGGGACATTATAAGCTTCACCATTTGTAATAATTTCAATTGGTGATTTATTTATAAAATAATCTTTTGTAGTTTTTTCTACAACTGGACCAAAAGGAGTATAAGGATAATATATCCATGGCTTAAAAACAAAATTACTTTAAATTAAAAATAGTTTATAATTATTAGATTTCCCATAAAAACAATTTTTACCATAAATTTTGATGTAGCTTGAACTAGAGTTCTGCCTGGTCTCTGTTTCAAACATTCTATCATACCTTGTAAATCATCTGTTTGACAACCCATAAGAGCACCCAATTTTTTTGCCTTTTCTAATGAATTTTCAGTTTGTGTCCAACATAATAAAGAGGTTCCACTAAATGATATACCATTTTGAAATAGGCCAGCACTTAATGGTGTCAAATAATGGTAGTGAACACTAGCTCCTCCAGCACTTAATCCTACTAATGTGATTTTGTTGGGATCACCTTCAAACCATTCAATATTATCATGTACCCAACGTAAAGCCATATTTTGATCTTTTAATCCCATGTTTCCAGGGACAACTTCATCTTCTGTACTCAAAAAACCTAAACAAATAATTGAAGCAGAAAAATTTATTTGTAGGCTTGATCAATTTTTTAACAATCAGTTATAATTTAAAATACCTAATATTCCTAATCGATAATTTATTGTCACTAAAATGACATCTTCATCTGCTAAATATTTTGCCCCAAAAACTGAACCAGTACCGTATTGAAAACAACCACCATGAATCCAAAATAAAACTGGCATTGGTGATGTCTTTGTTTTACGAACTGGTACATAGACATTTAGGTACAAACAATCCTCACCACCTTCAACTCTTTCATGTTTAAAAGCTGGTAAATGACTATACTGAAGACAAGCATCAGAAACTTTTGTTGCTTGTAATTCTCCTTTCCAAGCCTCTATTTTCTTTGGTGGCTACAAAAATTCATGGTTTATTTGATGATTATTAATAAAGTTTTAAAGAAGCAGAAATATTTTAGAATAATTATTTTAAGTTTTCTCTGTAATTGAAAAAACACTTTCAAAGCCTTATATAATATGAACTTACTTGAAACCTCAATTTTCCTGTTGGTGGTAATGCATATGGTATGCCCTCATAAGCTGCATATAATCTACCATTTTCTGACTTTTTGTAATAGCCCCGTATTGCTCCCAGAGGAGTTTTTGCCTTTGGATAAATTTCTTCTCCATGAATAATAGTTAAACTTAATAATACAAGTAAAAAGCTTGATGTCAGCATCTTGTCTTAAAGTTAAATTAAGACTGCAGTCTAGTTTCAAGAACTTAGTTACATATCCTCTTCCAGTAACTTGTTATCTTAAAAAGTATAGAATTATCAAGACCTTGTTTGCATCTTAAATTATATAACAATATTTAGTTCCACAGATATATGCAAAGATTAATCAATAGCTTGTCATGTGATATGATAAAATATGAGCATAAATTATACACTAACGTATACTTTATTTGATAAAAACTATTTTTAAACATTTAATTTTTTATCATTTTTATAATTTTTATTATGTTTGTAGACTGTGTCTAAGAATCATGCCGAAATAGAAGCTGAATCTGCAGAGAGTGCTATTTTTATAAAAGATCTTGGTTCCAGCAATAAAACAAGGATTAATAAAGTAAATATGAAAAGTATTTTATAAATCAGTATAATTAAAAATTATTTAGCAAATTCTAATAAATGTTTTGTTTAAATTGCAGTCAAAATTAAAGCCGCATGCTGCTTATCAAATTAAAGATGGCGATGAATTAACTTTTGGATCAGTAATGGCCAAGTTTAAATTGTGCCCAGTAGTTGAAGATTCATTTGTTTCTCATACACCACAAGCAACCAGAAAAACATTGATCCCTGGCACTCCAGACTCTTTAATGGTATTTTTTTTTGCATTATAACAATAATAATAAAATATTAAAATCTTTACTTTATGTACAATATTTATTGATTTTTTGCAGAACGCTTCCTCAGCTTCTGAAAGTGATATCTCGGCAATACCAGGGACGCAAGCGGACAGCTCTTTTCGTCGACCTCAAATTCCCGTTCTTCCTTCGACGAGTACCGCTCAAAGTCCTCAACTAATGAGGTTCAGCTCTGGTGATCTTCCATCTCCCGTAACGAATGATAAGAAAAAAGAAAACATTGAGGAAATCGAAACTCAAAGGTACTCTGTTGGTGATACGAAAGAAATCACTGACAACAGTATTTATAATGCACAGACTCAAGAGGCTCGTCCTGTTGATAATTTAGTTGATCAAGAGGATGAAAATATTTTTGAAATGGAAACGCAAAGACCAAACAGTATCGATGATGATTTTGAGAATTTAGCTACACAGCCACGTAGCGCTAAAAAATCAAGTATCGACAGAAGAATATCGCAAAACGTTTCGATTTATAGTGCAGAAACTCAAAGAATAGGCTCTGAGACACCAACGGTTTCCAGAAAATCATTAGCTGAGAAATTAATCGACGTATCTATATACAGTGCGGAAACTCAAAAGGCCGTTCGAGAACCTGATAATGAAGTGCCTATTGAAGATTTAGTAACGCAAAAAGTTATACCCGAGGATCCGGTTGATGAACTCTTCGAAAATCTTGAAACTCAATCATTTGTAGATGAAAAGCCAAATAATTTTAGTACACCTCGAGTGCTTTCCAGAAAATCTATAAAAGTATCTAGCATTAGTAAAGTACAAGATTCCAAACCTCTTGAGATAATTGAATCTCTAGATGATGCTGAAACTCAACGATATGAAGATGAAATATCAAACAAAACTGTAACATCAAACGTATCAAAGCGTTTGTCTAGAAGTAGTTCATCACATACTTCTCAAATGCATAAAAGTATACCTGTTACTGAAACAGTTGAGTCTATTGATGATGCTGAAACGCAGGCATTTGTAAATGAAAAAGCCGATCAACTAGAGGTGTCAAATGCATCAACGCGAATATCGAGAGGTAGATTATCAAGTACCCCTCTGAATAAAAAAGTTGTACCTGTGCCTACAGCGGACGTACCTATTGAAGATTTTGAAACACAGCCATTTGAAAATGAAAAAGGTGGTCAGCTTCAAACACCCAATACACCAAGACGAATGTCTAAAAGATTATCGTATAATTTTCAAAATAAAGTGGCGCCAGTGGTTGAAGTCAATGAATCTATTGAGGATGTTGAAACGCAGAAATTTGAAGTTTCTAAAACGGATCAATTTCAAACGCCTAAAGTACCAATACGCGAGTCCAGCAACAGATTATCATCTATCCAGAATAAAAAATTGGTGCCAATGGCTAACGTGGAAGAATCTATTGAGGACGTTGAAACGCAGCCATTTGAAAATGAAAAGACTGATCAATGTCTAACACTAAATGTACCAAGACGCACGTCTACTAGCAGATTATCTAGTATTCCTCAGGTAAAAAATACTGCATCTGTAGTTGAAGTCGATAAATCTATTGAGGATGCTGAAACTGAAGCTTTTGAAGAAGCTGAAGTCTTTCAGACACCAGATGAGCCAAGCTACAAGTCCAGTAGATTATCAAGTACTTCCCAGGTTAAAAAAAACGTATCTGAAATGGACCAATCTATTGAAGATATGGAAACGGAACCGTTTGAAAATGAAAAATCTGATGTGTTTCATACACCTAATGCTCCAAAACGTATAACCAGCGGCAGATTATCGAGTATTCTTATAAATAAAGAACTTAAATCTGTGGCGGAAGTAGATTCGTCTATTGAGGATGCTGAAACTCAGGCATTTGATAATACAAATAAGACACCTAATGTATCCAGACGAGTATCTAGTAACAGATTATCATCATGTACTCCTCATGTTAAAGAAAATGTAACTGCTACATCAGATAAGCCTATTGAGGATGCCGAAACGCAACCATTTGAAAAAGTTACTAAATTTCAGACACCGGATATACCAAAACGCATGTCCAGTACGAGATCATTCTGTATTTCTCAGAATAAAGAAGATGATCCTGTGGTTGAAGTTGATGAGTCTATTGAAGATGCTGAAACGCAACAATTTGTCAATGAAAAATCATTGAGTAACACTAAATCTTTTCATACACCACAACAAAGACAATCAATTGTTAAAATACAAAGTAATTCTGAAGCACAGAAATCTTTATGTGTGTCAGAGACTAACGAACCTATAGAAGATGCAGAGACCCAAGTTTATGAAGTTAGAAAATCAAACAAGTTTCAGACGCCTATATCTAATCAGAAACACAGTAGCAAAGCCAATGTTACTACATTAGAGTCATCTAGTACTTCTGAAAATATTGAAGAAGCTGAAACGCAAAATTTTACTGCTAACATCAGTTCAAAAATAGATAGCAGTAACACAGTTTTATCAACTTCACCTTTGAAATCCAGACAATCTATAATAAGCACTCCTGCTGGGCCAAAAGAAATTAATAAGTCAGTACTTAGCGAATCTATTGACGATTTAGAAACGCAAGAAATTGTTAGTACAAAATCATCTACTGTTATTAATGAATCAATAGAAAACATTGAATCTGAAATATCTCTTGACGAAAGCACAAGATTATCTACAAATTTACCAGAAACAACCAAAAATATTGAAGAAACGCCTGTCAAACAGAACAAGACATTAACAAAAGAACTTGTGCCAAATGTGGAAATTCAAAAACCAGAATTTTCCGTTGATTCTGGTGTTTCTTCAACAGATCATGACAGTGAAAAAGAAAACACTAGTTTGTTAAAAGATTGCAGTGAAATTAATAAATTATCATCTAATACATCTAAAATAATAAATAAAAGTATTGAAGAGTCTTTGTCAGCAGATGAAGAAGATGACATGTTTTGTTCCCAAAATTTATTAGAAAATTGTCCTATAGAACTTATGAGCGAAGAAAAACAAACTGATGAAAATGAAATTGAAAAATCAGATAAAAATGAAGTTGATGAAAATATTTCAAATATTTCTACAAAAGTTCAGGAAAATGCAAATAAAAAACTGAATAAAAACTTGCAAAACAAAAATCTTGGCAATCCTGAAAGTGATGAAACAGATGAGGAAGGCGTTTTCTCCAGTCTTACATCAAAAGAAGAAAGTAATGTTAAAACTGATTGTAAAAATAATGAATCTGATTCAGAAACAGACGAAGAAGGTATTTTTTCAAATCTTGAATCTCGCAAAGATATTAATAACAAATCAAGCGTTTCGGACAAATTAAATACAAGCGTCAAATCTTTGGCTAAGAAATCAAGTGATTCTGAGACAGACGAAGAAGGTATCTTTTCAAATCTTGAATCTTGCAAAGATATTAGTAATAAATCAAGTGTTCAAGACAAATTAAATACAAGCGTCAAATCTTCAACCAAGAAGTCAAGTGACTCTGAAACAGACGAAGATGGCGTTTTTTCACCTAACTTACCGAAAGAAAATAAAAATTCAAATGACATGGAAAAATTAAATACCAGTAAAAAGAGTGACAATAAATCTAATGAGTCAGAAACAGATGAGTTTTCGCTTCATTTGTCTAAAGATGATACAGACAAGTCTTTGAACAAGAGTACTAAAGATAATTTAGAAATTAACAAAAGCGAAGATTTACAAAATCGATCTCTTAAAGAAACCAGTCATTCATTTTCAAAAGAGAATTGTGAAGCGATGTCTGATGAGGACGATGATATGTTCAATGACTCTGAAGAAGAAGATGGCACATCTGCTGAACAATCTAATAAAACCTTAAAGGATTCTACATCCAAGGATGACTCGACTACAAAGGCGAGCAGTGTACCAATCAAGGATACGGAGAAAAGTCAAGACAAAATCGAAGAAATCGACGATGAGGCACCCACGCAACTACTAAGCAGCAAAGCTTCCGAGACCGAAAGTGACACGTTATCTGTTGTCGGCCATAGTTCTGTAATCGACCGCAAACGCAAATCTGAAATAACCGGCAATGCAACTCCGCAAAAGGTCTGCAAATCCGAGGACAATTTTCTTGAGCCTACGCAGCTCATACGTAGGCGAAAAACTGAAGCGTGCATCCAAGAGTTCGATGATTTGGAGCCCACACAGAAAATAGATACGCAAAGCTCGCAATCTCGGCGTGCGAAAAGCACAGGATTCATCTCTGCTAGTAATGCGGTTGATTTTGAATTAGCCCCAACGCAAAAGATGCCGGAAACGGAGCTGGAACCAACGCAAATGCTTGAAACAGAAGAAACTCAAGTCATTAATGCAGATGCTGAAGACGATCACGTTGCCACAACACAACTTATATCCAGAAAGAAAAGTATTGGAGGTGAATCTACACAAGAACAGCTAGATTTCGAATTGGCGCCAACTCAAAAAATGGATGACACAGAAGCTCTTGAATTGGCGCCAACTCAAAAAATTGATGACACGGAAGCTCTTGAACCAACGCAAATCGTTGATACGAAAGATGTTACTGACAAGACAAGCATCAAAAGTTTAAGAGAAAAAGTGTTATCGTCTCCAATAATTTCCAAAGCTGAAGCAAGAATCTCGTTAAATTTATCGAAGCGGCGATTGGAAGAAGTCGAAATTACTAGTAACAAGAAGAGAAAATCAACCAATCAATCATCGAGTACCAAAGTAGATTTTGACAGTACAATTGAAAAGCACCTCAATATACTATTCGATGGAGCCGAAGAAAAACAGCCAGATAAAGAACCGGAATTGCTTACGCAGCAGCTAGAAAACATTCTCGAATCAAGTCAAGTTGAAGATGTCTCCAATATTAACGTAAGTACTTTGGCGCCCTCGCCGACACTTAGCTCTAGGCGGACACAATTCAAGTCTAATAACCGACGAAAAACGCAAAATAAATTGAGTTCAAGCTTTCCTACTCTCTCCGAGAAAGATACAAAACAAAACGAATGTAGACGACACGCATCAGACTTGAACGACACGATTGAGAAGAATCTCAAGGACTTATTCAATGACAGTGCCAGTCCCAGTGCTTTAGAATCTTGCGAAAACGATGTAATGATGACACAACAATTGAAAAACATTTTATCTTCTCAAGAGGACGATCGGACAAGCGAGGAGTCGATTACGTCAAAAATGAAATCGCCCAATATTTCCGTGAACATTGACAATAAGCAAAGGTTAAGCCTGCATACTCCAAGCCGCGAGCACCGAGTCGCCGAACAAAAGACGAGATCGTCTCTCGGTCGATCAATAACAAAGAAGAGTAGACGCATTGAGAGTAGCTCAAACGACGAGTCGCAAGAAACTGAAGATTATTTTGCAAACTTGAGATCGAAGCGCAAGAGTGTTATGGTTATGGAGTCTCAAGAGACTGAGGAAAACAGCAGTACAGCGAGCCAATCGAGCGAGAGCGACAGAGAAACCCGGCGCGACACCATCGGCTTTTCTTCCGATCTAGTACCTGTTTGTACGCCAAGCAGCCGCGGTAAATTACAAGAGGCCAAGAGTCGATCATTCTCAATGCACATTCCATCGGACAACGAGGAGGCACTCGAGCGCAGCGCATCCAGTTCATCCCAGGGCAGCAGCAAACGCCGCTTCAAGCTCAGCTTATCGAAACACGTCGACCTCAATTCATCGATGTCATCGCTCGTCGGTGACCAAGAGGTAGAAAGCAAAGTTTCCGCATCTCTTTCCCGAAAATCTCAATCATCCGAAAAATCTGCCTTACCGTCAACGCCTAGCCAACGAAGAACGTCGACGTCAAGAGTATCCGAGAAGCGGGTACTAGCTCGTGGCACGCGGGGCTTCTCCAGCAGTCTACAGCCAGTCGAGAGCGAGGAGCTCGTCTCGGCGGCGTCGACGGCTTCAAGCGAACAGGACTCGCCCACCAAACAGGTCTGTAACCAATCCGCTAGTAAAGTACGAACTTCCGCGTGCAATGACGAGGACGAGTTCGTGCCATCAAGCCAGATAAGTCGCGCAGCTGGCGATGATGATGACGACTTTTTGAAAAACATGCCAGAGATCAAAGTGGCCGGCACCGCGGACTGTCCCCCAACAGCCTCGCAACTGGCCGCCGAGAGCGACGACGACGATCTTCATTCCATATCATCGACCGAAGTTTCTGTGCCCAAGAAGTGGACCTGGTACGCTGATAAGCGCTACGACCTTATCTACAAGAAAAAGGCCAAGATTGGTCGGGAGAAAGATATTGAGGAGGAGGAGGAGGAAGAAGACGTCGAGAAATCAAAGTCGGAAGCTACGGTAACAGTAAAAACGCCCACTTCAAAAAAGCCGACCATTGACGATATCCTTGCTCAGCTGAAATCACCCATGTCAGAGCCAAAACGCCGCAGTAAACGGACGTCGGACGTGCAGGACGAACAGGTGACGAGAAGCCGATCACTGCGGTCCTTTGGCACTCGTCAGTCAAGCGGACTCGATTCTTCGCCGCACGCAAGCATAAAAAGTGCCAGTCCAAGTGTAAGCGTGGCCAGCGAAGTAGCAGTGGGTTCGGAGTCGGACTCGGACGCCTTGTCGAGCATCCTGCCCAAGTACAAACCACTCGACCCATCGAGGTTGCAAGTTCGTCTGGCAGCTCTAGAGGACGACGACGAGTCGGACCAGGAGTTTGAGGAGCTTCGCAAAAAGTGCTCGCGCATGCTAGCCGCCCAAGCTGAGAATGCGTCGCTTCGCGGTCGTCAGGTAGCTAGCGGACAACGCCCGTCCAGGGCACGACGAAACGTACGCACGACAACGACCCCGACGACGAGACGAGAGACTGAAAGTGCGTCAAACAGAACAGGCAACCCGTCAACGAAACGCACGCGTCGCGATACCTCAGCGAGCAAAAAGCCCGCCACCGCTGACAAGGATGGCCTTATGTTTCAGGTACTGTCCGCAGCGGTGACGAGCACGACACGGACGCCGACGACGAAGACGACACCAACGAACTCGACCAGCCGTGGCAGCCGCACAAGCAAGCGCGGCCCCAAGCACGGCCTAGGGGCCGACCAAGAGGTCGACCAAGAGGCCGACCACGCGGCCGCCCACGAGGACGAAAATCGTCCGCCTAAAGCTTCCAAGCGCTCTGCCAATGCAAGCATCAAATCTAAGTTCCAGCAAGTTTCGGTACTATTGTCTCCGCTTAGGGAGAATGTTTTAATTAATAACGGTAGGCTGCTAAAGCGAGAAGATGATAATGTAAAAATGCTTGTTGAACAGCTCGACAGCAGCACTGATACCGCCGTTCAACACAAGAGAGCAAACAAGGAGGCTATAGTACTGAAGGAGAGTTACATTTTGGTAGAGAAATCGAGTAGCCCAACACGGTTACCCAGCGAATCGAGCGATGGCAGTGAAGCGAAAGCTAGCGTAAAATCAAGCAGCAATGTTGGATTGAGTTTAAGAGGAAGAAAGGATAATACCACGAAACAGGCTCGAGAGGCTTCTTCAGTTAAACAAAGAGATAACTCGAGCAAAGAAAATGTTACCGTTGTAGAGTTGGATGAGAAATCAATAACTATACCTCAAGAACCAAGAAACGCAGCAGGAAAAACAAGAAACAAAGTACCTGCAACTCAACTTAATGAAAAAGCCTCGAGCAATTTACGAACGAGACGAGGTGGAGTTACTCAAGTAGGCGCATCGCTAAAGGTGTTTGATAAATTAAATCAAGCAAATAAAAGAAAATTACGCACCGATTCTGAATCTACAGAATCGGAGTTTGTTTCGTCTCAAGAAACCAAGAATGAGGCTGTAACAAGTGAAACAAGTCCCGCTTCAAACAACTCAAGTACAAAAAATACCACTAATAAAAAAACTAGGTATAACAGAATTTGTAACGTAAAGGATACTGACACCGAAAAATCAGATTCGGAAGTTTCAATTAAAAATAAGAATGTTAAAAATGTTCGCACTGTATCTACAAGTCAAAACAAATTGGTCGATGTAAAAGGAACTAAATCCAAACAAGTCGAATCCATTACAGATTTGGATACAGAAAATGATTCAGAGTCATTAGCGTCCGTTGGCAGCAGAATTACGCGCAATAGACGTGCCCAAAATTCAAGTGCCACTCAATCAGATTCTTCAAGTGTTAACACTGCAAGAAATTTAAAAAATACAAGAGCCAGAAACGCTAAAAATTATTCCGAAGATTCGGAATGTTCCGTTAGCAAGCGCATAACTAGAGGTAAACAACTCAAGTTAGTTGATAGATACTCAAGTGCAGTTTCCGCACTTTTGGCAAGCAGCGAGGATGAAATCGTTGTCTCCGAGGAAGTTAAGAAGAATAACTCTCGACCTAAGCGACAGACACGCAAGCGCCCAGCGTCACCAGATGTACTGGACTCGAAAATTGAAAAACCTAATACGAGAGCTAAGCTTTCCAGAGCGTGCAAGAAGTCGGCCCTGCAACTTGCAGCTTCATTAGCTTTAACCGAAGATTCAGAAGACCATGCTTCATCCGTTTCACTTTCAAGTTCTGTAAGGAGAAAAAGTCCGAGTCCATCACTGACGTCTGATTTATCGGAAAGTGAACGGTCACCGCCTATATGGCAAAATATAATGTTGCTTGGGGAAAAGGTAGATTCATTTAGAAAAGTTATTGAAAAATTAGGTAAGATTATCTTTTTAAATGTTCATCTTAAATATTTGTGATTACAAAATTTTAAAACACTACGATTTTTTCAGATGGTTCAGAGACTAAAAGTCTGAAGTATTGTTCCGTTTTGGTTACGGATAAAGTGCAAAAATCGTCAGAATTTCTTTGTTTACTGGCCCGAGGAGTTCCAATTGTTTCTTTCAATTGGTTAAGAGACAGTAATATAGCCCAACGTTTCTTAAATATTGAGAGTTATATTTTGAAGGATTCAATAGCTGAGGCTAAGCATAATTTCACATTGAAGAGTAGTTTGCAAATGGCTCGAGAAGTGAAATTATTAGATGGTTACACTGTACTTTTGGCACCACATTCGCAACCATCTACAGCTGATTTAAAAGGTAAATTAAAAGTTTTACTGATGAACAAAATAATACATGTTTAAATTGAAAATTTAGCAAGTAGTGTTGATTATTATCTGGAATTATTAATTACAGATAATCGAAAATTTATCAGATATATAAGTTATGGCTAAGTAAATATTTTTTGATAAATTTCTTATTACAAAATGTATAATTTTATTGTTTTAGAAATGGTCATCTTAAGTGGTGGAAAAGCTCTTGTAAGAGCTCCAGTAAAGTGGCCCAGTAATATCGTCGTAATAGCGAATGAGGAAGATTTAGAAAAAGCCAAAAGATTAATAAAGAAAGCTCCGAAATCAGTTACGGTTCATTCAACCGATTTTCTACTCATTGGAATTATGAGGCAAAAATTAAACTTTGAAAAATTTAAACTACATATATAACTTATTATCGTCCCAATATACATATAATTTATTATCGTTAATTGCCATTTCTACTGTTAATTGTAAGTATAGTCTTGTTTGCGTTTTTTTCTACTGAACAAAAGAAAGCTGATACTTTACTGATCAAGCTAGCAATATTTTTATTATAAGATACTTAAAAAATGTGTAAATGTAAATGTGCACTCAAAAATATTGAAATATTTTTACTTTATATTCAATGTATATTACTGTAATCACATAATTACACATAAATTGTAAATAAATTTTTGTATATTCAATATAAAATATCTTTGAAATATTTTTTTTTATTCATATTGTTTAGTTAGAAATACTTGACTAATTAAATCTGCATTGAACTTACATAATTTATTGAAATTAAAAAAATAATTATGCAAGACACAACCTCTGGACAAAACCTTGTGGATTATGACAATCAGAGTTCTACTTACTAAGCCATTCCAAATTTTATTGGCACATATTTTATTTTTGTTACATTAACATTATTAAAATGAGTTTAGGGTAATAAAAGAGAAGTGACGTATTTTTTGTACATTTTTTTAATACTTTTATTGTTGCACACTATACAGTCAATTTAATAATAGGAATCCTTAATTTCAGTCAAGTTATACTTAAAATTCTGAGGAAACCTTATAAAAAAAAGAGATCCTAGCAAAAGTAACTAATGATAATTTATTTCAACTATCTTAAAGAGATTATACAATGATGAATAATGACTTTTCTGATGAGGATGACGTTGTTTTTCTAGAATTTAATGACTTTTCTAGAAAGATCAATCGTGTATAAATAACGCGATTTTAAAGAGTGCAAAAATTGGTGTACAAACGTACGCGAAATTAAGAAACATTACTCGATTCGAGTATTAACGCTAAAATTATAATGTAAATTACGGAGCAAGTGAAAAAGTCGAAGCCGTGATAAACTGGTGATTTAAATGCGTTTGTCGATACAACATATACGTAAGACACCGTCGTCGAGGCTTGTCGTTCCTTGCATATTATTCTTATACTAGCAAAGCTTTTGCTACAGCTTGTGCTGCTAAATGATTTTCAACGGAACTTTCCACTGGAGCAAGGAGGCAACGCTTTCAATCTGAAACAAAGAAACAAGATATTGAATATTAATAACCTCATTTTAACATTTTAATTGCTTCTGAGCAAGCTGTATGACAAATTCCATGCAGATTTTCATTTGTTCATTCATTTTCATTATTGAAATAATTCACTCTTTCTCCGAGTTAATTCGACATCATAACGAATATTTAAATCGCAAATTATCATTATTCAAATTTCCAAAAAATCGAAAAAATAAAAAGTAAGCGACATTGAGAAGTTTCGTGTTGCCCGCAAAAAGGAAAAAAAAAGAAAACTCGCTAAATAGCGCAACCAAGAGCGCAAACGCTAAAAGGACAAAAACGCAGTTCTCGGCAAATATACCGTACATCTCTCGGCGCCCAGCAACAGCGATATTTATAATCTAGCACGTATAGCAGCCGCCTACAGTCTTCCGCTTTGGATCTCGAAAAGCATCACAAAGAAAAAGGATAAAGTGCCGAGGGAGAGATAGTCAACAAAAGCTTCTGATCGGTATATAGACTCGCTAATAAAAGCGGAGGGGGGGAAATTAAAAGCGACGAAGAAGACGCGGAGGGAGGGGAGTTGCGCGAAGAAGGAGAAAAACCGGAGCGTCGTACGTCCGTGACCCAAGGGGAGGTGAGGTGAGGTAAGAGGAGGGTGTGTATGTGTGTGCGCGAGCAGAGCTCGTCAATTCGCGAGACGCAGTTAGCGCGCGCTCGTGGCGCCGCCGCCGCGTAGAAGAAGCAAAATAAACGGCGCATTTATAAACACACAAGGAGGGGGGAAATATATTTACCCCCTATATACGCGCGAGAAAGGAGAACGCCGGGATAAGTGTGTAAGCGACTTTGTTCTTTTGTCCGTTGAAAAATCCAGGTGGGATTGGAGATGCGCTTATAGGTAAGCCGCGTATGATCGATGCAAGCTTGTTTATCGGGAGAAAGAACAAAGATATAAAACTCACCTCTCTCGACGGTGTAGCGGGAGGATCGCCCCCGCGGTGCGCGGCTGGTGGCGAGGCTTTACGACTTGCTCTTGACGACGCGCTTGTTGTGCTCCGAGTTCATGAGTTTGGTGACGATTTTACGGGAATGGCCGCTCGGGTCGAAGTGATTGGTGTGCATAACGGCCTCGCGCTTGCTGCGCTGCTTGCCGCTGTGGCCGGTGTAGATGTGCTTGTCGTAGTCGTAGTTGAAGTGCTCGTACTCGTCGAAATGATCCTCCGACATATTCAGCCCTGACTCGCGCTTGTTACTCGGCGACCCCGCAATCCTGATGCCGTTGGACGACTCCTGCCCTGCTCTCCTTTTTACTCTCCTGCTGCTTCTTCCGGTCTCCGTGCGCCTCTTCTTCGATGTTCACCGATCGAAATTACAGCCAAAAGTGCCTTTGTTGAGGGTATGTGCTCCGATTTTTGGTACTCGACTTGGTTGCCTTTGTAGAGAGAGAGCCGAGAGCGCGCTCGATGCGAGCTTGACGATTCGTAATTCAATACTGTTTTGCGCCGCAGCGCCGCGCTCCTTTTATAACCGGCCGCCGCCCCGCCGGGGGGCTACGCATGCGCTCCCAGCCACACCTACACACACAGACACAGCTCTCCCTCTCGTCTCGCGTCCCCTTCGACCCCGCTTCTTCTTCTTCCTCGCTCGCAAGACGCACTCGACAAACAATGAATTCGTTAAGCATAGGTAACGTGCAATTTCTGCCAATCGGGCTATTTTCCCTAGCCACTCGATCGGGCTTCGTTTTTCTCCGACTCCCATCTAGAATCATCTCGAAGATTCGCCGCTTCGATCGCTTATTTACGTTGCGTCTTCGGATCAGCCGCAGCCGCCGGCGAACGAGCTGGAAAAGTCGTTATACGTATGCGTATTGAACGACCACAGCTGCCGCAGTACGTATACCTACTGCTCTCCTCTCTCTCTCTCCTTGGTGCTCCGAAATACCCGCACGCACCGGCATAACAACAGAAACAGCGATTGCTCCGAAACCTGCGCGCGCGTAAGTGTGTGTGTGTATCTAGGCGGCTCTCTCCCTCTTTGTGTGTATAATCGGCTTGTTTTTGTCGCGTCAGCTGGTGTAGCTGCGCACTGCGCGCATCATCGACGTTATCGGAGCCCCGGCTCCCTTGTATGCGTGCTCTCTCACGCTTGTAAGTGCGAGTATGTGTGTCAGTATACTCGTGTGCGAAGAACAGGCCACGTTTGTTGTTAAACACTCCGGGGTGTGTACAGTACACAACACACAGCCATGAGAGAGAAAAGAGCCGAGTGCGTTTTTCCACTATAGGCTGCTCCGTTTTTCCCTTGTAGCTTTATTTTTCGCTCGGTCCTCTTATTTTATTTTGCACCTCTATACGCTCTGTCTCTCATCAGCACACCACCCCTTCGATCGGGCAGCTTACCTCGAGGAGCAAAAAGGAAAAGGTCACGTGTGCGCTTCCTCGTTCGCATAAAAGCCTCACGCGATGTATGTACAATGCGCGTGTGCGTATGCGGGAGTCGTGCGGCCGCGAGAACAATTAATCGCGCTTATTTATAGCCGAGCCGGAACCAAAGAGAGAGAGGGAGAGAGAGAAAATTAAGTCGCGAGCTCGCGTTTTAATTTGCGAGATATTCGCTTGATTCGCTCCGTTGTGTTGTCGGCCGCGAGCCGGAGCTTCGCCAAGCTCTTTTATGAGCTTATGTAAACTTTGTTTACAAACATTTCGTAAGCCTCCGTGGCTCTGTATAGCTATGCTTATGTACGTACATATACATGCATGTCGCAATGCCAGACTTTTAAAATAGCGCAGCGAGATAAAAAGGTCATCGTCGTGCGCTTTTGCGTATAGCCGCCGTTGTTTTCGCCTATCTTTTGAAAAAAAAAAAACAGCACCTTCCGTTACAATACCCGCCGGAGCTTGTATACACCTGCGAATCGTTTCGAATTCTCTAAACGTCCGTGGAGCCGGAAAAAACAGCCGACAACAGTCTAATGTTCGTGCGAGTTTACATACCGCGCTTCTATATAATACGTGATATAGGTATATACACACATATTCGCTTTGCCGCGCACATTTACCGCTGACACGATGCCAGAGAGTCACAAATGCGACGCTTAGGCTGTGCTCTCTCTCTCGCGCGCGCCTATAACCGACACACAAGCCAACAGTCTCGCGATAATACGAGAAAGACGACGCGCCTGAGATCACGTAGCTACGCTCATCGCCCGGAGATATAACCGGAATACGGACGAGTCGACTGTGCCTCGAATTAAAAAAAAACAAAATGCAGGAGAACAAAATACCAATACGATCGGAGACACGTGTCGTTGCCGAAACGTTTATTTTTATCGCGGAGACACACGTGTGTGCGTGTAGAAATAGAAAATTCGTTTACCGAGTTTGGGAGGAAAGTTATCCACGGCTTTTCTCCCGCGAGGGAATCTGGAAAAATCGAAAGATGCGGCTATGCCCTTGTTGAACGCTGCCTTCTCGAATGTTCGAGAAAAATTTAAAAATGAATGAGGGGTTGCATAAGCGCTGTTATAGCTATAGTAACTGCCTAACCTTTTTACTATATACAGCCAACTACCTGCCAACCGGCCAAGACCCCTAAAATTATAAAGGAGTGACTCTGGATGTTGACAATTTGGACCAAATACTGTTATTCGATTCGAGTTTAGTCGTAAGACAGATCAATAATTTACTGGTTAAAAATAAAATAAAGGTGTTCTCGATAATTAGTTCACGGCCACTCTCTGTAACGTACGGTACATCGAGAAAGATCCGTGTACTCGGTAAAGCCGGCTGAAACGCAGGTGATAAAAAAAGAACCGATGATAAAGTCACGATTCGAATTAATTTTTTTGAAAAAAAAATCGCTTTGCCGTAGAATTTGACACCACTCGGATTCGCGAGAAGAGTAAGATTTCATGAAATTACAAGTACAATATTGCAAAGTCTGACGATTTTACGTATACCGTCAGTGATATGCCGTACGGGAAGTAATCAGCGTTTTTTTGGTTTTGAGTGTGAACATTGCAAAGTAAAACGTAAGTGATGAAATACAATATTGGTAGAAAGAACAAAATGCACAGGGCAAAAATATGAATTCATTTTTTATTTCCTGCAAACTCGCATATTTTCGAACTCTATTTAACACCTAAGCGGTAAATTTAGCAACTGCTGTTTTAGCCGGCCAATGAAAACAAATCAACATTGACGCAATAAATATCTACTATTACGTAAAAGTTGCGCATTTTCAAAGTATACCCGATAAAACTTTATATTTTCGATAATTCGCTCGACAAACACTTTCAGTTACTTCCAACGTCTTAGAGGCGCAAAAGTATATAACACAAGTTATTTCCGTATTTAGATTGATAAGATTAGAGACGATGAACTTATTATTTAATCTAGATGTCCGAATAAAAAACCCACTTCGTCGAGTGTTTGTCAATAAAAAACCGATGATTAAACGTAATGCGCATTTTATTACGTTAAAATTGACCAACATTGAATTTTTAAAAAAAAAAATTATCTGTCGGCTATTTATATGGACAGGCGGGTGAAACGAATTTTTCAAAACTACACGAGTGAAAGCAAAATCATCCTATACCCAAGTGTCATGCGAGATCTCTATTAAGAACCCAACTCCATCAACGCGGAGGCACGTATATGCGACGGGTCATTCTCGGCTAAGAGTTCGTTGTCCACTGTTGTGACAGGTATAAATAGATTGTTTTCGCTGACCGAAACTATTTCAAATGTTTCAAATGCGATGTTTTTTTTTCTTTGTTTAAAAAACTTTAAGCGTGTGTACCGAGTCGAACAACAAAGCTTATTTTTTAACTAATAATAAAATTAAAAAAAAAAAGTTAAAAGCTTGTCAGCGTTAACAAACTTTTGATGTTAAAAGTAGGAAAACTACCGGGTAGTTTGAATATCATACAAAACCCCGTAAACAAGCATAAAGTTTGAAAAAAGTCGTGCTTATTTATATAATACCCGGAAGAAAATGTATTAGCCGAAAATCAAGCGCGACAGATTCCCGCGTCTTTCCTCAAACTCGCTTAACGATTTACCGCCTGTTTTCGTATCATACGATAACCATAGGCTCTCGCCTCATCCGATCGTGACCTCGGCTGATTTTTCTCGTTCGCCTCCGTACGGATTGAGCGTATCGGCCTCGGCCGATGTGTCAGCGAGCTCTGTACAACCTTGGCGTGTGAGTTTCTTTGTTGTATGACCAAAAGTCTTGCCCTCGGCTGACGAACCAAGGGCTTTCGAGAATTTTAATAAAAAAATGTTTATGATTGTTCTTAAGATGATAAATGAATAGTCGCATAAGATTGTTATTATGGCAATTAAAAACCGCCGTGACTTCGTTTTCGTTTGGCAGCTCGTTACGGTCAATGATTCCTAGGCAGAAACTTTGCAAATTCTCCTTTCTGATTAATCTAGTGTTTTTTTATTGCAACAGTATTGTCCAGAATATAGAGAGGGAACAAACGCTCACAGTGGCTTATTACAACTTCTTGCAACAACAACAAAACCCAAGTCGAAGCGAAACGTGATGCAATAAATGAAAACGCGATCTTAACATTGATAATGAATATTGTTTAGTCGCAATAGACTGTAAAAACGTGAGTCATCGATGATTCACATAGTGTAAACAGTCGTAAAAAGTGAAAAAATTTAAATACATACGTATTTCAAATAAAGCCGATAATGCGAGCCAATGTTTAACTCAAACATTGAAATTTTCAATGTTTTAAGAAAACCGTTTTACGCTCTTTGTGCGCTAAATTAATTTATAAGATTATTATCTACGAGAACTATACAAATTGCCGTAATCATAAATACTTTCGGCATAAAAGATGAATTTACATCTACTTGATGTATCAATTTTTATCAATTTCACTTATCTTTATCAAACCAATGCTTTATTGACAATAACACACGTAAAAATGTCGTCATCAAATGTGTCATTCTTACATTTTTATATTTTAAATGTTACAATAGATGTTATTCACCCAGTATTTCACGAACAACATTGAAAATATCGTCACAATGTTATGTACGGAGTTAAATGGCGTAGAAACAAAAACAAATTTTAATTCGCTAATCGCATTTTAATAGCCTAGCAAGATCCAATTTCTTATCGCACGAGCACTTGGCTAAACGTTTTTGTGCCGTGAAATAAGAATGCGAGTCGAGCTTGAAATTTTGAAGTCAAAGAAAGTATAAAGTATAATGCGATTATTCTCGCATTAGTTTTTTAACTTTATCTTGGAATGTGCTTTTCTTTCTTATAAATGAAAATATGTAAATGTCGTTCTTGTAATGGAATTCTCACTTGAATTACGTGAATTGACAGCATAGAGTCTGCTGCTATAAGAGAATATTAATGAAAAAAGAAATAAAATGTAATGTCTTAAAAAAATAGTTAACAATTGATTTTGTTTCTGACACTTATAATTTTAATTTAAAAAACAGCTTCTCAACAAAAAGTAAATGAATTTAGGATGAGTCAAGGAGTTGAAAGAACGCAATGTATTTTTTTCATGCACAGTTTTTAATGACACGCTCTTACAATGTAATTAAAAAAGAAAAAAGATCGCTGAATCTTGATAAGACGCAAGCGCTACGAATTTGTATTCTCAATAACAACGCTTAAAAAATGAAGTCGGAGAAAAAAGTTCATCGAAAATTTTTTTTCTTTTTAAATATACAGTTAAAATACTTTAACATTATATCAAGTCGTTTCAATAAAATCATCATTCAAATAATACATTTAATACATTCCATTAGCTTACTAAACCTTAAAAAGTACCTTAAAAGTTAAAAGTTCGTTAGAATATAATAAAGTCTTAATCAAATTTGAGAGACAAGCTTTTAAAAAACTGTATTTCTTTAGAATGTCCATCCATCGTACGTCATACTCTAGACTAGTCTTTTAAAAGCTTTTGGCATTTCGAGAAACTACATTTAGCGAAGAGTAAGAAAATAATGGCAACAGCACCGACGCGCAATTCTGATATGCGGGTATTCGTTGTTCCGATATAAAATTCTGTGCATTTCTGTGATATGACATTGGCAACGTCAAGGTTTTCCCGAGTTTACGATTGCACCTAAAACGGCTAACAACGAATGCGAGAAATATTTCTTTTTTGTTTTTTTCCAGTGCAACGTTGCACGATTTTCAATACTCGGCGCGTTTATTTCGAAGACGAATTTTTTTCGCTCTCTTTCTGGATGCAACATTGATCGAAGGCTTTTTGTGATTGATTTAGAATTATCTGAAAATTGTCATTTTCATTTTGTTTAAGTATTTCATATAGATTTATATGTATATATATTTGTAATCGACTTGACGGAAGTTGAGCAAAGCAGAGGAATAATGAAGAGTCAGCTATACATAAGACGTATATATTTTTGCTTGCCTTTTTACATTACATGTAACGTAAGCAAAAGCAATGTATTTTTTTAAAGCTTGTAAATAACGTGAGATTCTAACAACGTATTTCAACTTGGAAGTCTATTTTAATAACTCGAGAGAAAAATATCCGTTAAATACTGTTTTTTTTCCTTTTTCTACTTCAACTTCTTTCCATTCTTTTTTATTCTCAAAAATATTCTAATCCCATAATCGCTCTGAACAACCGCCCTCGGATAAACGACGAACCTCGGAAGATAGTTTTTTGTTTTGCTTTTATTACACGAAACTGAATATTTACAAGTTACATTTCACAGCGTCAATAACATTGATCTGGACGAGTCGAGAACGTTCGACACAGCGTGACTCGTCGCAATCATCACGTGTATACCGGCATCAACGAGTGCCCAACGGTACAATGTCGTCCGATCGAACGATATAAGAGCAGTCCCATATTAAATGGTTTTTGGCACGAGTGTGGAGATTCGAGGCGGCTTGGTGCTGGCTCATATGCCGTAGACGTCGCCGCCCTTGCGATAGTCCGCGTTCGCCAGGATCGTGCCGTTGCTCTTGACGAGGGCGCAGACGATGCTACCACGATCGCGGTAGCGGTCGGTCTTGTGGCCGAGATGCCGTAGTCCCGTGATCACTTGGCGCGGCACGCCGAACTCGTAGGACACCTCCATGGGATAGAGCTGGTGATGGATGCGCGCGGCGTCCACGGCTTCTTTGAGCGAGTTGCCGAGCCACAGGTAACGCGCCAGCACCTGCCGAACGTAAAATTCCGTTATGTCAGATTGATATTTTTTTTTTTAATCGCTGATTATTTACGACTAGCGTAATAAAAATAAAATTATTTCAAATAGCGATTAAATTCGAGTAGTTTCATAAATTGCAAAACAACATTAAATTACACAATGAAAATTCAAGTGCTCACAACATAATCATTGTAATCTTGAAGTCGTTTAATTATGTCAAACGTAATCGTACCAGTATATTGAAAACACATCAATCTCAATATTTAAACGTAAGTGTTATATTTAAAGTGGCTTATTTCACTACTCTTATAACAATTCACACCACATTTGTGAATAAAAGTGGTCATTCTTACAAAAGCGATCGACGTGGTGATCTTAGTGCCACCGGCAGCGCCTATCGTCATTTTAACGTTCCCGTTCTTATCAACGAGAATAGTCGGCGTCATGGATGACATCGGCCTCTTGCCCGGCTGGATGTAATTATTCTTATTCGACGGTATGTTGAAGTAGCTCAGCCGATCCGGCAAGCCGAAATCGTCCATGTTGCTGTTCAACAGGATGCCCGTGCGTTCGCTCATGACGCCGCTGCCGAAACTGATGCCGAAACAAAAAAAAATGCCATTAAGATTCTCCGTCGACGCAAAACGCAGCATCGTATATACATGCGACTCTGTCGATACTCACTAAATATTAATGGTACTCGTAACGGAAACCGCATCGCCGTTTTCCGCTATAACCGCGATATGAGCGGTGCCGTGGTCCTCGCCGCCACCGGATTCTTGAGGCTTGTAGTGCGTGGGATCGTTCCACGTTCTCTCGTCGTTTATCTTCAATCTCACCTGATGCGCGAACTTCCTTGACGTCAGATTTTTGAATAGCTGAGAAGAAAAAAAATCGGCAATCTTAGCTCGAGGCATCGATTTAAAATCGATAATCTGCCGAAATGCTTTCGCTCACCTCGGGTAGATGGACGTCGCCCATCTGCGTTCTGTAAGCATAGGCGTACTTGTACGTCTCGATGATCCGATGGTAGGTTCTCGTGGTCGACTCCCAATCGCTTATGTCGCTCGGCTTGAAACGAAAGTCGTCCAAGAAGTTTAGAATAAAGGCGAGCAGGTGACCGCTACCCGGCACCCCCGGCGTGTAGACTTTCGTTTTGTCGCTGAGCTCCGCAGTCACGGGCTCCTCCCATTTGGCTCTGGAATTAAAAGGTCAGCGGATCAGCCGATCATCTCGCTAAAAGCAGATGTTTCAACGAGTATCGCACCTGTAATTGTTCAAGTCTTGCATTGTGATGATACTGCCGCGTTTCCTAATGTCCTCCACTAGGGTGAGTCCCAAGGTGCCGTTGTAAAACTCCGTCGCGTTTCTCTCGGCGAGTATCCTCATGGTTTGGCACAGTTTCTTCGGCCGAATAGTCGAGCCGGGCTTGCGGAACTGATTCGTCTTCGGATCCACGAACATCTCTCTGCAAATCGGTTAAATAAACGTTATAAAGGTTACAACAACACACGGCGATAAAGATATTAACTAAGCTCGTCAATCACCTCAACAACGGATCCTGAAGTATGTTGGTGGCATTAAAGAACAAATCACCGTACTGGATCTTCGTCAGATTGTATCCCTTCTCGCAAAGTTCGATACTGGGATAAAAGAGCTCGGCCCACGGCAGCTTTCCGAACCTCTGATGGGCTTCCCAGTAGCCGGCTATCTCGCCCGGCACTGTTATAGCCAATCCACCTTTAATGATCGAAAAAGAACGAATAATTTATTTACATCAATTATCGATATAACAAGAACCAAGCGTTCACCCACCGATCCGCGAGGTGAACTTGGCCGAGCCGTTGAACATGTGCTCGTGCGCCGCGGCCGGCGCTACGTCCCTCGCGTTCAGCACATAAGCCTGGCCCGTCTTCTTCTCGTAGATGGTCATCAGAAATCCTCCACCGAAGCCCATGCTCTGCATGTTGACTAGGCCGTTGCAGATGAGAGCGGCAATAGCTGCGTCAACGGCCGAGCCATTGCGTTCCAGGATGTTCCTATTATCAACGATAGCTCGGTTAATAAGGCGTACCTTTCTATTTTTATAAAAAAAAAATGAAAGAATACGCACTTGCCAACGCGGGCGCAGGGCACACCGTCGGCGCAGACGGCGCCGCGCTTGAACTTTCTCAGCTTACTGTAGGATGGTGGCTGCTGCACTTCGGGATCCGGAGGCACGAGCTCAGGGCCAAGGTCAGGGCTCGGACTGGCGCTGTTGTAGAGCGCGCTCGCCAGGATTATTGCCATCAGGGTGCCGGCGAGCATGAAACCACCGATCATCAGCCTCTTCCGCGTTAGGCATGGTCTGCGAAGAAATAAAAAAGGTATTTCCAGTGAGTTTGCCTTTGCTTATTGCATTAATTATTTTTTCGATGTCTATTTGGC
This sequence comes from Anagyrus pseudococci, assembly GCA_030522585.1. Lineage (NCBI taxonomy): Eukaryota > Metazoa > Arthropoda > Insecta > Hymenoptera > Encyrtidae > Anagyrus > Anagyrus pseudococci. The sequence goes on from JAPYYQ010001902.1 coordinate 25,533, forward strand.
ACGTGCAGGAATAAATAATAAATAATCTTAAAAAATTAAAAAAGTCAGTTGCGATTTAAAACTGGTTTGTATAGTCTTTTTTACTATCGATTAAATAATAATAAGTTTTTACTAATTTCAATTAAAAATTAGTTACATTAAAATAATTAAATCAAGTAAAACAGAAATAAAAACGAAAATTTCTAAAACGTTATGTTAAACACGTATTATCGTCATAATCAATTGCTAATGTAAATGTAAGTTCTCAAAACGTATTAATTAAAAATCAAGTTTGACCACTATCTAAAAAAAAAAGAAAAAAAACAACGAATGCTCTTCGATCGATACTATTGGGATCCCAACACTGCTATATATATGTCTGCGATATATATGTCTGGGCGGGGAAGTTTAACATTAGCCTTATGGGAGAAGTCGTAATTTT
>JAPYYQ010001903.1:0-25946 GCA_030522585.1 Anagyrus pseudococci
AAATCGTTCGATTGAATATTAAAGTATATATTGTCGCGGGCGCCGAAGGCTAGTTCTTCAAACTTGCCTACGTGGCGCTACCGCGCCACTTGATTAATTAAACCTTCATGTTTGTGAAATTGGTTCACATGATATCAACTATGTTAAATTGGTCAACCGTTCTTCTAATTTTCGATCGATTTTAATTAAAAAAAAGAAAACAAGATTGCACAAGTATCAGACATCAATAATAAAAAAAACACAAAATTAATATACCACTATAAAAATTCTCAGAAGTATCCATTATTCAAATATACTTGAAATTCTTAAAGTATAATAAAACAAAATGTCACTAGAAAATCAATAAACCATAAAGCAATTGTCGTTGAAAGGATCGTACAAAAGCTGTCGATAAAAGCTCGCATTGCCGAGTTGGAAAAGCGTCAAATTAATAAGCGTCGCAAGGGAGAGGGTAGGTCGAAGGGGTCTGGCAGCAAAGACAACGGTCAACATAATGGGAGCAAAGAAATGGAGTGTAAAATACGAGCCAAAATAGGGGGGAGGATGGGATGAGGCGGAACGAGTGAGGGGGTCATTCTCCCGTGCGCGCGCCAGCAGCGAAGCGTCGACGAATTCATTTTGTACGGCGACAGGCACTAGAAGCATGGAAAGAGCGCCGAGGCTGGTGCGGAGGGGGGTTTAAGTGTCGTAACGCCGCTGTAATTACGGCACGGGGGGGGACAAATTTTCCCGTGAATTATTCATACGCAGACGCGCGGGGGCGCCTCTGATTGCGCCGCGGCGAGTTTGCACGCGCTCGCGTGGAGGTGTCGACGAGCGCGCTACACGCACTCTCCTCCTCCACCCGTACCCCCCCTTCCCTTCTTGTCCCGTTCAGCCGTTCTACGACTTTCTAGTAACCCGATGAATTTGATGTATATACACGTTCGTGCGCCAGCGAGAGCTGCTCGGATTTTGGCGAGCTGGATATAAGCGCCAGCTTTGTCAGCGAACTGCCGAGGGAGAGAGAGAGCCGCGCTCTCGGCGTTCGCATTCTTTCGAACGTTTTTCCGCGTTATCGGTTGCATCGCCTGCGCTACTTTTTTTAGCACCGGTCTCTCCTCCCCCTCCCCCCGTAGCTCCACCTTTCCGTTCGTCCGCTTATTTGCTGTCTACAATCGCTGACTCGCTCGCAATATCGCACCTGGCGCGCTTAATGAGATTCCGGTCTTGTCTCATTTCTCTCTCGCTGGCTCTCGGCCGCTACCATAATATACGGACGAAGTTGTTGTTATCATTATTCTACCCCATTGTACACGTTTACAATCTACCGCACTCGCGCTCTCTCTTTCTATCTCTCTCTCTCTTGGCAACTAACACCTACGCGTGTATAGATTATACACATACCGAGTGATAATGGGCTCTTGATTATCGATGACCAAGAATTTATTTTTAAATACATACTTGTAAGCTCGCCGATAAGACAAAACAAAATACGTGTCCAGGCTTGATTTTTCAATACATTCGGAGCCAAAATTGTAACGTTTGCGCAAGTAAATCGAGAAAGGAGCCGACAGGTATTCGGCTTTTGAAACTTTAGACGCTACGTCGATCAGAAGAGAGAAAGAGAGCGTCAGGTTAATCCGAGACTCAATCAAGAGTGTCACGTGCAGGGGGGGGGGAGTCGCGAGAGTAAAACCGGGCACCGAGATATCGCGCCCGCGCCGACGAAATTCCGGGGAAGAAAAGGAAGTTGAATTTTGAGCGGAGCCGTTCACTCTCTCGCGTGCATCGTACGGCGGGCCTCTATACCGAGTTGAGGCTTGCGCCACAGGTGCGAACCGCGAGGCTCGTTCGTCAATTCGTTCGTCATATCATGCCAAGCGGCTGACTTCATTAACGCGCGTTACCAGCTATGTCCTTTATACCGACATATGTACGCGTGTGACCAGCAGTGCATAATGTACAGACTGCGCGCATCACGCTAATGCGTCCTACGCCAGCTCTTTCTCTTTCAAACGCGTCTAACTCGCGCAAAGCAAAGCAACATATGTAAACAGAGCCAAGGGATATCGTGGTGTAGTCATTGGCGCACGAAACGAGAGAGAGAGAGTCGCCGTGCAAAACGATCCTGTTAAGTCCCGATTCCGTCTCGCGTCCTGTACGACTATAAGCCTGCGTTGCGCGAATACTCCCGAGTATGCATACACATACATACAGCAAGCTGCTCGCAGGTGTCAATTTTCACGTATCGCGTAGATAAATATAGGTGACTCTCGCATTAAATGTCGTTACTAAATATTGACAATAGGAGAAAATTGCTCCACGCTCATGCATTCGCTCGCACACTCAACGCGCTTACTCACATTTGCTATTGTTCATTCCACTCCTTTTTCTCTTTCTCTCACACTGCCATCAACCACCTATATGCAGGCTTTGTTTTTCAAAACTTGATGCTTCATCGGTTTTGTGTGTATGTTTCGTCGAGTAAACTAAATTTTCCAGTGAACGACAAGAGCTAGGATATCATATAATATTCGCGGAAAAGCGTGTGGTGGGAAGAGGGGGGGTAGATACAGCCGCACATGCGGGCATTATTAATCAGCGGAGCGCGTGTTGTGCTGCGCCTCCTCTCCCCCCGGTGAGTGCCACTATCAGTCAAAAGGTTATTGAGAAACGAAAGTAATAAATAATGCACGCGCGCCTCGTTTACTCGAACCTCCGGGAAATAGGTTAAAAGTGAACTGGCCAAACGATCACCTTCCCCCCGGCACTCCTCTGCTCTTCTTTTTTTGAACAGTCAAAGAGAGAGAGAGAAAGAGAAAAAGAGTGTACGCCCGGTATGTGGATTATTTTGCAAGCTCTAATGCTTCGTCAGTGCGCGTACGCGTTTCGTCTTTCGCCTCGTCAGTAGTTCCGATCCGATGAATCAAAATGAAACGGCCTTCCGCGCGCCTGACACAATAGCCTGGTTCCTGTCCATTATTAGTATGCAAAAATGCTCTTTCCAAATATCGAATGATAGTCCCGCCGGCATACACATCCCGGCCTATGCCCACGTATTACGTAATACGCACTAATGGCTGAACTGAATATAATGATGGACGTCAAAAGGATTTACGTTAGCTTTTCAGGAAAATTTTTTTTTCCACGTCTACGAGATGTGCGATGCGGGTATTAGCCAGTTGGAAAACGTCCCTTTTATTCCATTGAATTTATGCTCGTGACGAGGAATATGTGAAATGTTATCGAGGCATTAATAAGGTTTGGTTAACATATCGCATAATTCTGATTATGGCTTTTGCAGATGGTAAAACGCTGCTATTACATTTCTTATTATACCTTTAGTTTTTTTTTGTTACTGAACGACAGGCATTTTTCATGAACCATCAACGTTATTGTAAATAGTTATTATAGCGGTACTTAATATGTACACACACTACGCGAGATTAAACCTCTTATTTAAATTAAAGAATTATGGTCTATCGGAGAAGCAATTTCAGATTATACTTGATAATAAAAGTTGCAATATTAAATTATTTAATTATTTATTTTACGTTACACTTTGTGATAATTTTTTTAATTTTTCTCGTGAGAGTAATTAATTTTAGTTTAAAATACTTTAAAAAGGCAAGAGTGTAGTAAAAGGGGAAATTAATTCAATTTCAATAAAATTACAATGGATTTAGAAACAATAGCGTCCTAAATTATATTGCGTAAGTAAACTGGAAAATAAATGTCTTTTCAGTAAATGTGAAATCGAACATTAGTTTTACAAAGCCTAAAAATATCAAATTTATCAAAATGTATAAGTGACTCGTAAATCGCAGCATAAATTCTTAATTAAATTTAACCGTGACAATTTATTATGAAACGAAACACCTACTGCGAAAACTGACACAAGAGAATTCCAATATCAATTTCCGCTCTTTCTCTTCTTTCATTTTTTTCTATGGTCCGATTTTCCTGATTTAAAAATTTAGCTCATAAATGCTGTGTTATAAGTTCGATAAGCATTAAATTTATATTGTATGATACAAATAACAATTTTTATTTAGACATAAAAAGTATTTATAAATGAAACTTTCATATTTTAAGGCAAAAGCCGATATTTTGTGAAACTATAAAATTTTCGTAGGGGGAAACAAATTTTACGTCATGTAAACAAAAAAAATTTTATAGTGACTTTTATAACTATGAATGTTATCAGAAAAAGTACATAAATATGAAGCCAATTCGAATAAAAGCTTATTTATCTTACCGATTTTTATTAAAAAAAAAATAACTGAATTTTGTTTCGGAAAGATGAGCCATTTTTTAGATTTAAAAGCAATTTAGAATACCTATATCGCGATAGCAATATCAAATATAAAATTTATATAAAAGTCGTGCAATATAAAAACTTTAATGGCCTTAGATAAAAAGAGAGAAATTATTTTAAAAAAATAATAATAATGTTCCATCAATATTAGCAAATACCATCACTATTTTTTTGTAATCTCCTTATTTCTTTTGTTTAGTAATTATAATTGTTACGAAATAAATTAAAATAAAATTCATAATTTGTTAAACAAAGCCGCAGAGGCAGAGAGACGAGCATCTCTTGAATGAAACATCAGCGAAAAGCGTGTATTTTTAGGCGAAAATTAAAATAAACAAATTGTTTCTGCAATCTTGTATATTCATAGCGATCTAGTAACCTCAATAAGTCGCCGCGCCATTCCAATGGAATTTCTCGCAAGAAACGAGTCTGCATGCATAAACATTTAGAGCTGCAGTTTGCTCACAGGCAAATCATCACGCGTATACAACACACAAGCATGGAACATGACGACGATAAACGATAAGTGCTCCAAATAATCACGGCAATGGTTAAGATCAAAGTCGCAGTAAAATGTAGGCATTGAACAAGTGTATAGACAGTGCACGACCTCGCGAAAAAACAGTCAAGTACACAACATAGATCCGATTGACGTATCCGGCTCAGGACGGGGGGGTGTTAAGAGAGTAGCTGTCGTCGAAAAGCGGCAACGAGTAACTTCCTCGAGAGAGAGAGAGAGAGAGAGAGAGAGAGAGAGAGAGAGAGAGAGAGAGAGAGAGAGAGTCGGGAGCGACGGGAAAACGCAGAGCTCGTACAGGGAGCTGCTTTGAAAACTAGACGAGAGACAAAGAGAGCAGCGGGAGAACGGAGTCCGGAACCGGCCTCTTAAGCAGCTTTATCACGAGCGACGTGAGTTTCGCGCGCCAGAAAATGAGAGGGAGGGAGAGAGCGGCCATCAAGACGCGCTCGTTATTCCCGGCCGATTACGCGCGCCGGCTCCTCCCGGGCTTCTCCGAGTCACGCTCATATGCAGACTGACACATGCGAGAGCAGAGGCATAGTTCGCGACATTAGTCGATTAGCGCGCAGATGTAGACCTGTGAAATTGCAATTTCCGTGCAGAGCGGGGGCGCGCACACGCCGCACGGTGTGCTATATGTACGCCCGGTATATAGCTGCTCGGAGACTCTCTGCGCTGCCTGGGCTCCCGTCATCCGGCCCACACGGACGAGGAGGAGGAGGAGGACGACGACGCCGCGCGACGCCGGCTTTTCCCACGGGCCTTCTCTTCATTATGCACCAGCGAGCTGCCGAGCTCCTCCTTCTCCTCCTCTCGGCGCTCTACGCTCCGCTGAGCGAGCACGCGATTATATGCGCTCGTGCTTTTTCCTCGCTCCCGCAGCCTCCGCGCTCTCATAGCTCGGCGGGGCTTTTATTGCTCGCGCCCCGACGCTTTTTCCCTCCCGCTAGCCGAGTGATATTGGCTTGTAAAGCTTAGTATTAAGCGCTCAAGCTCGGCGAGAAGAAACACAGCAGAGAGAAAGAGAGAGAGAGAGAGAGAGAGATGCGGGAGGATAGCGTCAAGTCTCTGAGCTGCTTGAGGTGGAAAAGTCCTTTGGGTTATAAAGGATGAGATATCTCGTGGTAAAGAGGACGAGCTAAAGTCTGCGAAACTAAAAAGCTCAGGTATTTTGTGGATCTTAGGAGCGAATGATGCGCTTTTATGCCGCGCGACTCTTTTCAGAGCAAAAAGAGAGCGAAAGACCGAGATCCGCGGATGAGTTGGAAAAGTGAAGGATGCGTAATGAGGATAGTCGTGGCAGGAATTATTTAGAGCTTTCCGCAAAAGGAAAAAAACTTGATGCTCTATTCCACGTAAATTGGCAGACTACTCGACTCGTTTGCGTAACGCAAGCGTGTGTGCGCCAGAGAACGACGCTCGAGTTTTACACGAGAAATATTCCTCCTCTCTCTCTCTCTTCTGCGTCAAATTGATCCTAAAGCGGTGTGGATAAGAAGGAGGATATTGATTATTTTAAAATGCATTTAAATGCGATTGGCTCGATCGTCGGACGATTTTTATTGAGTTTAGTTGGGAAAAATAGTTGTGAATTCGGCATCTATTTACCAGGAATTTTTTCGCGATAGCTATGATGTTATAGAAATTGCGTAAATATAACAATTTTTTATGATTTGTTCAGTGTATTTGCAGTAGATTCGCCAAATTTTTATAACGGCCGTAGAGATTTCTTTCAATTCGAAATGCAAACTCAAAATGATTGGAGATTTATTTGCTTAATATTTCAACGTTGTTTTTTTTTTAATTATCGCAGAATAAACGAGTTGGAAAAATAGAAAACATATTTTGAAACATTATCATTAGAAAACGTCACTATCATCCCACTATAATTCAAAATAAAATGCGAAATCTTGTTTAACCATAGATACGCGCTACTCAGAAATCGTATTTTATAAATATATCGCGTTTTATTTTTATTTTCGGTCAAGATGTCGACGTAGCAACGGATTTCAACAGTCAAAATTCGCTAAAAGCCAACGGCTATTCAATCAAAAGAATCCTCATCAATCATTCAAAATGAAAGCTCCAACCCAAAACGCAATAATACACATAAATCCAAACAAAACTATAACGGATAACAATCTCACGGGGCAAAGACGCATATATCTTTCTCTCTCATCCCGAGGCGTAAACTTACTATCACTTACAGTAGAAAATCGTTCCATTAGCCTTGCGGCTCTTTCAAACAGTCTGCAGTGCGCGACCCCGCTGCTGTGGCACGTCCGAGCCGTATCTCTTAACTCAAGCTCGAAGCCGCATGGCCAACACGTGCGCCCAGCCCGTTACGCCAGCGAGTTATCACGATGTCGCCGAAAATTCGACTTCTCTCTTCTGTCCCCCCCTTCCCTCCCTCGTCCCTTGCCCCTTTCCTCCCAACACTTCCTCCTCTCTTTCTCGGGGCGATTCCATGCTAAAAACGTGATCGATAAAGCGCCCGCGCGAGAGGGAGATGAGCGTGCAATTAAATATTCGCCGCAGCGAGGGAGATTGTTCGGCGAACCAAGCCGCGATTGGCCGCCTTTTGTTTTTGGCGTATTGCTAAAAGAGAAGTTTTAGGGATCCGGGAGAGATGGGGGGAGAGTATATTGGCCTGGCCAAGTGGCCGGCTCGATGCGCCGAGCTATTAATCGAGATCTCCCCCTCCCTCTCTCGAGTCTCGTCTTATCGGTCCGAGCGTGATCGAGTTATGGAGATAATCGCGCGCGAGCAGAGCGTCAGCACGAAATTGCCCGTCTCTCCGGCACACCCGAGACGAATCTTATCGCCCTCGTAGACTGAGGGTTAATCGAGGAGGGGGAGACAGGAGATCGGCGAGCTTTAAATCACCGGCGGAGCTGCAAAATTGTCTTGTGGACATGCCGCCGCTGCTGTTACTCGTTTTGACTGTATGCCTGTATATATAAGAAGGGCTTAGGTTACGATGGTTCCCCCCTTTACAAAGAGTTGCCCCGGAGCTTTTGCTCGGAGGCAGGCTCTGGCTTTTCTCTCGGCTTTTGTTCCGTCAAATTTTAATCGCTGCCCCTTCACCTTACGTAACGCTAATAACCTGCGGGATTTTTGCCTTGGAAAATCGTGAGGGCCGATTTATCAAAATTATCCGGCTATTAATTATTGATCCCGGCGCTCGCCGAGAACTTTCTAGCTTCCAAGTTTTTCTTAACTTTTCAGCCTGAGCTTTTTAATATTACATACACAGCCGGTTTTTGCCCATTTCTCATTAGCGTAACCTTTGCCGGGCATACGAATTTTTAAAAACTAATACACCGCTTCGGAAGCGTTTGAGGCGGTTTGGTGATGTACTAAAGCAAGTTTTGAATTTTGCATGAAATCAATCAGTCGCTCTCCCTTCCCTTTCTCTCCCTCGCTCCACTAAAATATTAATATACCGTTGTATTCCGTATGCGTTTACGCTCATAACTTTATTTGACCGTAATGCCCCTATTGCCATTACGCAAAATACACACTAGAATGCAATCGCTTCTCGGGTCTGTGCTAAATAAATCAATAATCACGTTTAGTGATTTCCAATTATGATTATTTTTAACTGTTTTAAAATACCTTACTCAACAGTTATACCCTTAAACGTAATAATAATAATACCAGCAACGAGTTCAGTAAGTGTTGCGCAGAGTCGTAGAGAGAGAAAGAGAGAGAGAGGAGCACCTACAGAGAGTAGTTTGTCGGTCCATTGTTTTATATAAAAGCTCTCGGCTAGTCTGTGCTCTCCCGGTATCAAATATCTTGGCAGCTCTCCCTCGGTGAGGCCGCAGTCAGTGACCCACAACAATTAGCATCAGAAGAAGGGAGGGGGAGATCGCAAACGGAGTACGAGGAGAGCGCATAGAGGAGGGAGACAAGTGAGACGGCTCTCTTTTATGTCTCGGCCGGTACCACCGGAAATGGACTGAAGCCGGCTGATCCGGTATGTGTCGAGGCAAACGAGCCTCCCCCCTCCCCTTTTCTCCTCCTCCCTTCTCCTCTCGCTACGCTGACTAAGAGCAATTTCTCGCTTGGAGCTATCCTCGATATATATCTGTGCGCGTTCACACTTTCGCTAGATCCGAGAATGTATAATAGCCGCCGGGAGCTTAACTTGCTTGATTTGAAGCAGCTGACTCGGAGAATCTTTTTTTTTTCTTTTTCTTTTTCTTTTTTTTCGTACAATCGAGGCTCTATATATATATATATATATACTTACGTACACTAGGCTAGAATAGGAGCTCGAGCAGTAGCCTGGTCGTCGTTAATTAGCATTAACTTGGGAAGAGCCGAGACGAGGTGGTTATTTATGGTCTTAGTGAGCTTGGCTGAGTTGGGTTATAAAGGTAGAAGCGAGAGAAGGGGGAGAGTAGGAAGGAGGAGAGGTGGGGACAGTGCGGGTTTTTGCCTGGAATTTGTCAGTTTTTACGAGAGCGATGCGTCAATTTTAAGCCAGGTCAACTAATTTATAGCGCAAATAAACGAGAAGCAGAAGAGTACACGCGCTGAAGCACACGGGAGCGGGGGAGGGGCAGACATCGCAGCGTGTAGGTGCGCCGGAAAACGAGGGGGGTTGGCGTGTATAGTGAGTGAAATGTAATGCGTGTTATAGTTACGCGCCCGTCCGACCGTGTGATTTATGAGCTCATTCGGTTATATGAACTTCCAATGCGTTAGGCCGCTATTATAACGAAAACGAGAATTAGAGGAGAGACGAAGAGATGTTCAAAAGTATAACAGACAAAGACCGTATAGCATAGCTATGTGTGTATATATAAATGCAAGCTTATTATGTACACTCTCGAGCACGACAAGCCCACCTGCCTTCCAAATACTCGAGTATACGTATATATACATATACCTACATAAGCTCGGGATTCTCGATAATTATTCAGATGATAAACAATTGATCAAGCGCAGCCCGAGGCAACAACAGCAGTATATCAGTAAGGAAGTCTACTTTTGTCGCGCCGCATTAAACAAGCGTATTAATTATACGCCCGAGCTTATACCTATATATATTTGCGTATTATATATGAGCAGAGAGAACGAAGCCGCTGCATAAATCCTAATATGAATGCAAGCCACGTTAAAGCTAAAGCTAAGGGTGAAGTGAAGGGGCCGAGAGGAAGGAAAGGTCTGCAAAACAGGGAGAGAGAAAGCTCTCTCTCTCGGCTCGCCGTAAAACAATTAGACAGCGACAAAAAGCTTGCGCGGGGGGAGGATGGAACGCGGGGCAAACACAGTCGGCGGGGGGTGCAGGCGCTAATTGAGCCGCGCTGATCTCGCCGACAAACATCTCGCGACAAACGCGCGCGCGCGCTCTCTTGGCGCGTATCTCTTTGCTCTCGCGCGCGGGCGAGTAGTGAAATCTCGAATGCTACAAATCGAGTTATCCCGGATTCTCCGGAGCCGCGGGACAGATACGGCACAGCGCGTATAGTGAGTTGCAGTTTTAAAAGCAAGCGCGGCTCGCCCAAAGACTCTGTCGCTAGCGCTGATAATTTAATCGCGACGTTTATTTCGCATTCCCGTTACTCCCGCGCGATATTTACGAATATACCGGGTCGAATATCCGGGCTGATTTTTTTGGCTGTATGGTTATAAACGCTGGGGATTATACTTGTGCGTTGTTGATCGGATTTGCGTGGATGGGAGGAGGGAGATGTTGGTTAACGGGGTTTCCGAAATTATTGCGCCAAGCTGCGAGAGTGAGAGAGGGCTTACACAAGTGGCCGGGATATGGGATGTGATTCATTAGCGAGAATCGAAAGGGTCGCTCTCTCGTATACGCGCCTGATTGAAGTGGAGGGGTGACCGAACGAGTGCTCGTTTAAGAACGATTTGTATAAATTGTAGGCCTTTCGGATACAAGTCGTTGACCGATCGCCACCTATCTAGTTTTTTTTCAACGGGAACAAATAAACAAAAAAAAAAATACTAAAATCTATAGCGCTCGCTTCAACATATGACAAATCTCTCGAAGGCGCACATAGTAAGTTGAAATAGCTCCGACACTTGCGCTTATTACCATTAATAATTCCACTTTGCTAGGAGGCCCAGCTCATCCGGTCACGTTTCCCTGGACTTGAAATAATTCTTGCTTGGCACGTCAATTTGTCATGCGCGTGTGTAGACGTAAGCTCAAACGTAAATTGTGGATGTGATTAAAAGGACGTTTTCCAGTCGGCTCACGGACCTATGTAAACGAGACAGTTTTAGTCATTCTCAGAGCGCGGCAAGTGAGGCCGATACGCGCGCGTATACATAAAACGTATGTATAAATGTTGCAGAGCCGCCACGCGGACGCGCGCGCGCACGAGGCAAAAAGTTGATATACGAACAGTGTTGCGCCCGAGCGATTTTATGTTCGGCACTTAAAGAAGCTTGCTTTTTCTTTAGCGACGCTGAAAAAGTTAACACCTGCCAGCCTGAATTTCATATCAGGCCTATAAACTCGGCGACGAAAGGGTTTTTATTTTTTAATTGATATTTTTTTTCTGCGGCCTCGTGCGTCACTGTTACTATTAGTTCAATAAAACTTCATTTGTTTTTATTTATTTTAATTCCGCTCTGGAAATTCCAAGAGTGGTTGATATACGTCAGACAAGTCAATCTTATTTTGACGACCAAAAAGAGCACAAGTATTACGTGTAAGGTCACATAAACTACTGCTTTTTCCCTAGTGACGACAGCTATATACCTGTCGCGTATGATAAAATTTTATTATTATCCCCGTAAATGTTTTCAATGTTTAAAAGCTCTTGAGCTTTCCCAAATCAGAAACTATACTAAACACGACTAACAACTCGTGAAAGACAAACGAGCTCCAACAAATCCTGAACAACGAAACGCAGCGAATAATAAAAAAACATTGTATCTCCCCCTCCTCTTCTCTTTTCTACTCACACAGAATGCGGGAGCTTTGGGTGAGCGATCGCAACTGTTGCAGCACACCAGCCTAGAGCACTAGCAGCAGCAGCCTCACCGGTGTACGTGTGTGTGTGCTTTTTTCACCTCCTTCCATCTCTCTCGTCCATATAATCCCGAGCGTCGATCCGTGGAGCTCATAAGTTCCGCAATAAGTTTTTAACGCCTGCAACGCGCCAATTGCCGCGCGAGCGCGACCGAGCGAGCAAGAGAACTGAGAGAGAGAGAGAAAGAGAGTATAGCAGCGATCGTTACATTTTTCCCGGCTTTGCGCCTGGCAATAATCCCGGGTCGGTGTGTACGTACGTGTGTGTGAGTGCTGGAGAGCAGGAGCGAGGGCTTGTCCCGGCTGACTTTACGACGAGCATAACCTCGAAAGAGAGAGAGAGAGAGAGAGAGAGAGAGAGAGAGAGAGAGAGAGAGAGAGAGGCCGGCACAATAGACGCGAGGTTTTTCCGTTTCTGAGGCCCCCACCCTAGTGGCCCCCTCCGAACGATCGGCGTTTTTCTCTTGAGCCGGGGCCGGATAGCGACCTTCGTCAACCGACGGACGAGGAAGCGAAAGGGACTCTCGTCCACTCGTCCACTCTTGCATATAAGCTATACAGAGGAAGAGGAAAGCGGTGAGAGGAATACATTTGCGCGACGGAGAAAGAGAGAGAGAGGGGGGTTCATCGACCGTCTAGGTACAGAGTCGAGAAAGAAAAACGACCAAGAGGTGTGTGTATCGGCAGTGTGACACGAACTGCACCCGGGCCCTGAAATTCCGCCGGTGCTATTTATCCGGGCGCGAGTGTGAAACCCATTTCCCCCACTCTCTCTCTTTCTCCAGAGCTTATTTTGAATTTTGAAAATCGTCCAACAAATTTGCACTTACGATACCCCCGGGAAAGTTGGAGAGTCCGTAAGCCCGGGCATTGAGATCGTTAACATCGACAATATTGGCTTGGTTAAGTAATTAATAATGGCATGCATAATGAGATTCGGCAAATGCTATTGATCGAGCAAACCCATCCCCCCCCCCCTCCTCGACATACATCGACACGCAAACGTTTTAATGATAAATACACACCGAATTATGCGTGTAAATTTGTTATAAATTATCACGTCACAACAATGGCCGACTGATAATTTGCGTCGCTTTAGACGACGACTCTCGTATTCACGTAGAGAGACGAGAGAGAGCAGGCTTATAATATCGAGAGAAGCTCGCGTTGTCGCTGCGGCGTGCTACGTTGGTGCATTTTGATTGGGTTAACCTCAATTTTGGCGACTCGGCTTGGTTCAGTCAATTATTAGAGAATAATAAGTCTCGTCGTAACTTTAAATGAAGTTACATTTGAGTTTGGAGAATGGTATATAGGATGTAGCGATGTGCCGGCGGAAATGGTTATGGTATGCGCGAGGAGAGACACGGCCAAGTTTGACGATGATAAAACCAATAGATTGTCTTAGACGGGGGATGAGGGGGGGGGGGCAGGATTAGTTTTGAGAGGGCGAGGCCTGGTAATAAATCCATAATCGCGCGCGATCTCCGACGCTCTCTCGGCTCTATTGGGCCCCCCTCCAGCCCGTGCTCCTCTCTATGTCCGAGCTTAAATCAATGGCCGTTACTCCATGTATTATTTCCAAGTGCGCCCGGTTTATCGCCCCGGCAAATCTTCGTTAACCCGAAACGATTCGGTCGGTTTATAAGTAACAGAAGGTACGACGAACTAAAAACAACGCATCGCTCATGCAACCACTATCCCCATTTCCTCCCTCTCTTTTGAGAGAGAAAGAGCTTTAAGCCAACTTATTCAGTCGACGAAATTATTGAACCTCCCAACCGAGTAGTCTCTCTTCTTCCCTGAAAAAGCGTGCGCACGAGAAACGAACGATATTTCTTGAAATTCAGCCAAAGAACGGGGCGAAAAGAGGACAAAAAAAAGGAGAATCAATCGAGTAAGATGAAAAAAGAAGGGGGGAATAACTTAGCGTGATATAGTGTAACAGCTAGATCATCCAACATGCTGATTGGCTTGGTGTAGAATCGAGCCTTCTCTCCGTCTCACGTGAAATCGTAATTGCGAAAAGTCCCGCTGTCAAGTAGCTCGGTACCCGCGTGGGGAGAATCATAACGAGGTCGGACGGCCCTCCTTCTCCTTGGAATTCACAGGCTGGAAAAACGAGGGGAGATCGTTTCGCTGGAAGCGAGTGGCAATGCTCTGGCGCAAGTATATACCCGCTGGCGTTTTTGCATTTCGCGATCAAACGCCGAGGGGGAAAAAAAAATAGAGAGAGACGAATTGCTCCGTCTGGCTTTGTGTCCTCGGTGGAGAGGTTCTGCTCAAATCTACGGTGGCTTCGGCTCTGAGGATATTCATGTATACAGCCAAAAGCCTTCTAAACTCGCGTTGACCTCCTACAACCGCGTCGCTCTGTCCGTATGCCCTCCCGTGAAATTGTACGTGCATCTGCAAAGACGCACGTGCACGCGCTCTCTATTGCGCACTGCTCTCGGGACTTCATTATTGGAAACGTAGTTTCGCCGCTCCCCTCTCTCCCTCTATCTCTCTCTGTTTCTCTGCCGATATGAAATTACAACCGGGCTCGGACGAAGAAAGTTCCGCCGGCTGTTCCGCGCGATCGGCACGGATTGATGGCGCTGTGGATTATTTTTGTTTTTCATTTTTACTAATCCACCCTTTCTCCCTCGCAAGCCACAGCCGCGCCTCGCTTTTTTTTCTCTCCCCGCAGCAGCATAACGCGTACATCCGCGAACCGCTTTTTCTCGTTCCGCAGGGAGCAGCTTAGCTCGCCAAACTTTAATTGCGCATCTTAACTTTTATGATACAACATTCATGAAATTCCGGCCGCGCGCCCGCGTCGGCCTGCTCGGTATAAGCGTCCCTCCTCCCTCCGTCCTTCTTACTGCGCGCATGAAAGTGAGATGTTTTCAAGTTTGGAAAATTTACTGTCGCCCGCAAAGTTCGGCTTGACAATCTCCTTAAGTCGCTCCCTCTATCTCTCGGGGCTTCATTTTCGTTTATTAAAAGTCAGGGAGATATTCGCGAGAGAAAGAGAGATAGAGCCGGCCGAAGACGTCGGGGCCGGCTCTCGCGCGTATACGTCACCGTTAAAGTCCAATATCTGCATATCCCGCGAGCTATACGGCCCTCCTCATCCTTCGCCCTCCCAGTCGGCTGATTTACGATCTAACGTTCAGCGGGGGCCCCCTTCTGAAAGGCACTAAAACCGCCGGCTATCAAGCCCGCTCCGGTATACGTCGACACGCTTATATACACGATTAAACAGCCACCGGGTACTTTCGGCCGCGATCGAGCATGTGCGCCATGTGTTAGAGTAGTGCCGGAGAAAACGAATCGTGTCTAGAGGCGGGTTATACACTTTAGCAGCTCGCGGGAAGAATCAAGTCATCATTCGCTCGAGAAGGTGGCCCATCGTAATTCTAAGCAGGTGCGGGCGGCCCGCTCGTCGTCGCGCGTTGCGCAAGAATAAGAAAGCCAACGGGATTTCGAGGCGACGGGGAGGCCGAAAACGTACACGATTAATCGGCCCGCTGCCGGGTGAGAGTGTAATAGTGCGCGCTGCTCTCGAGGTTATCGGCACACGCGCGCCTCATCCTTTCTCCTCGCGGCGGCAGGCTCCTCTCGCTCTCAGGAAAGTGAAAAGCTAACCGGGGCCTTTATAAGGTCGCCACCGCCGCTGACCGGACTTGCAGCCTCGCAATTACGCGGAAACTTATTATGTGCGCTAATTAATAGGAGCCGGAAGAGCCGGACTGGCGAGCCGGCGGTTCGACGAACGAGCTTTTGTGTCCTTGTACCCTGCGCCTCGAGTCTGACTGCTCTCTCGTTCGCTCGCCTCGCTTTTTTTTGTTTGGCCTTTTTTTTATCCGCGCGCTCTTTGCGCTTGTGGTCTTTCTTTCTCGTTTTACGCGGCTGTTCGCCGGCTATGCCGATTCGTCGAGCGCTCACCTCAATGGTACACAGCTCAATTAACGCTGTAATTATAACGGGGGTATGTTCGATGCTGCGCTTGGCCTGTACACAGCCAATGCAGGAGCAAAGATGTTGGAAGGCATCGGGCTTGTTTGAATTTCCCGGATAATTGGTTCATTATGCGATGAAGGGATCGAAGAAATATTCAGGCCTGGTTGAGATTTTTTTGTCGATTTGTTTCGTTCCTTTTTTTTTAGGGTAGGGAAATTCAATTTCAGCAGAGCTAATTTTTACTTTCTTTTTTTGTCGTACGGTACAATTGTGAATTGATATTTTCGCAATTTGCTAGGTATACGGAGGTAATTTCGAGTACGGTAACTTCAGAGTTTGAGTAACGTTTTATTAAATTTGAAATCTTGATATCGAGTCGAATTTTTTGTTCCATTGTTACAGCATAATTAAATTGTGTATCATTTAAAATGAGATTTAATTAAGTGCGAGTCTTGGAGCTTTAAGAAAATATACTAAAAGTTGTTCAATCGATATTCTATCGTCAAGCTTTTTTTTAAAAGCTTTTAAATATAAATACAATATCCTTATAGCACGGGAATTCTTGAAAATTTTTTATTAAATTTTTCCTACAAAAAAAGGCTTGTGTAAAATTAAAAAAAAATTTATATTATCAAGGAGAGCAGCGCTAACCTTTTATTAATTTAATTTAAAATAAATAGCGGCTGCAAATTATTTCAAATATTCCATAGACGAAACAATTTGAATAATTCACATACAAGGCGCGGGAATATCAAGCGGGCTCTCGTGTATAATCGATCCATTAAGTCCCGAATGAAAAATAAAATAATCGAGCCAATCCGTTAACATAATGAACCGCAACATTGGATTTTTGTCTTCAACCGCGCAGGGGCTTGCGCGCAGAGTTCAAGTGTACACATAATTTTAATGATATTACCATTACGCGTCTCTTGTAATGGCCTGCTGCGGTATCAAGTATTGCGGAAGCCCGGCTTGTCAGCAGACTCGATTTACACACAGTAAAATACTCGGGGGGCTGTCCTCGAAAATGCCGCGGTAAAAAATGAGCGCCAAGCAAACAGCACTCGATCATTATATTCCTCGAAAGGATATACAGATTTTGCATCATCGCAAGTCCTCGGCAACCGAGAGAGAGAAAGAGAGAGAGCAAGAAAATCCAGGGACCGTAGACGTCGGAGTTGGATTCGCGGTTGAACAACTAGGGAAATATTGTCGGCTAGCCTTGGAGGGACACGGGCGCGCGCGTGGCGCTTACAACGCTTTAAAATTACTCGCAGCACTGCGTCTCTCTCTCTCTCTCTCTCTCTCTCGTATAAATTTTCCGGGGCCGCGGCAGCGGGAAAAACGGCTTTTCCATCTAGTCGCATCCAGCCATAACTTATGAAGCCACGACTCTGCGCGGCAAAAATCTATCGCGTATAAATAAATACCAAGAGAGAGAGAGAGAGAGAGAGAGAGAGAGAGAGGAGCAAGAGAAAGGGGACGGGGGAGATCGAAAAAAGGATCCGGAACGCCGGTATGGTATATCGATATATAGAGCTCGAGCAAAAAAAAAGCAAATCCATCGGCGACATTGCCGGGCGTGCGGAGCACATAATGTCGTCGCGAGGAGATTAAACGTGAAAAACGAGTAGTAGCTGCCACGGGGCTCCTCCACCTCCTCCTCCTCCTCCTCCTCCTCCTCCTCAAGCTCCCAGCTCTCAGGCTGCCGGTCTTGCCGGCGCGTCAGGAAGAGCAAGGCGAGCTCTCTCGAGCTTCGCTTTCGATCTCGGCCGATAGCCCGGTGCAACCTCCTCTCCCCTTCCCCATCAGCCCCTTATCCTCGCTTTTCCCGTAGCAAGGTAGTTCCTTCCGGCCGCGCCAATTCGGCCATCCATCTCGCTGTAGCTGCCGCGTGCCCAAGACTCTCTCTCTCTCGGCTAAATTATGCGGCTGACGTAAGCAGCATCAGCCGGCAACCGGCGGCTCTTTCACTCTCTCGCGATATGCGCGGCTACACGTTAGCACTCGAACGCGCTTTCATTGTTTTGCCTACACTCCGCAGGTTTTGCCTTCGGCGTCGCGCTTTGACAATGGGATAGCGATCGGCGCGGATAATTGAAGGGCAAGGCACGTGTGTGTGTGTCTTTCTACATGCGACTGTATAGATAGCGATCTCGTGTATTTTTGCCTGGCTTAGCTCGCAATTATGATTTTAAAGGGTTAATTGCCGCAGGTTCGCTGCTATGTCAAACAATACACCGCCTTCGGCTCTACACGCACCCGCTCGCTGTACTTGCAATGCTTGCCTCTGGCGCTCTCGCTCTCTCTCTCTCTTTTTCTCGATAGATAATGAAAAATACACGATACAGCGATATACATCGAATTACGTGCAGTGTTCGTTATTACCGGGTAAATAAAGGAGAGCAACGAAGGGAAAACTATCCGGCAGGAACTTTATGGAAACTCGAGGACTTCGCAGACTCTGGTGATAGTCAAACAAGCTATAGCTGCCGCTGCGTTTGTAATTGCGTACACGCGTTATAATCGGTAAAAATATCACGATAAAGCTTTATGTGTCAGGCGCAAACACAGCACGGGGACGCAGTCGGCGGGATATAGGGGTAGAATTGACGAGAAGGTTATAAATACAGAGCGAACGCGAAAAACCGTAATCCGGATGATCTGCGTCGTTGACAAGCTACTACGCGCCTGGCATCGACCTCTTCTTCCTCTCTCTCTCTGTTTTTAACTGTGCTCGAAAAAAAAAGAAGTCAGCTCGGCTTGTTTTAAGCACCGAGATTTACCTAATGCAGCTTTAATATCCCAGGTAGAGAGAGACGGGGAGGGAAAAGAGGTAGATGGAGTGGCGGGGGGGTACAGCGAGAGCATCCAGCCGACAAAATTAGTCGTCGAGGCTGGAGGCGCAGCTTTTTCGAGAGAGGACGTCGACCCCACCATTCGAAACATACGCGCGTCGGGGGGTGGTGTGCGCGTGCCCGTTTTGCGGAGGAGCGCGTACGCCGGAGAGAGAGAGAGAGGGCAGAGAAGAAAAACAGGAAAATGGAAGAGAGCAACGTCGCCGCCGGCGGATATGCCCGAGCATTAGCTGCTACTGATTGCGCGATATACAGGCTGACGGATGGGCCCCGAGGTTTACGGAGAGAGCCAACGCGCCCCCCCAAGACTCTGTACGCGCGTGTGTACGTGAGGCCGATATAGAAATGCGCGCGTCTCGAGGGGGAGAGCGAGCGCGTGCTCGAAGCTCCGGAGCTTTGTTCGCGGTTATTGGCGACGCGGCACGCGTTTTTCATATGAGAAAAGCCCGGCTGCTGCTGCTGCAAACTCGGATTTTTCTTGCCTGCAGCAGCCAACGGCAGCTCGGTCGGAAGCTGAAATCGCTCTTGGATCGCAGTTTAACGCTGCGCCCCGGCGTGCCTCCGGATCTGTTTGGAATTCATCGGACGCCGCGCGCATGATATCCATTAGTCGCCGCTGGCCTTAGATTCCCTCCTGTAATATTGCTTTTTACTCGCTCGATTTTGGATTTATTTTTATCTCATGCATTTTCGAGATATAGATTTTTTCTTCTATACGCCACGCCATAGCACGCCGCCAGCTGCCGGGGATGTTTATGTGATTTTTGTGTACGCCTCGTAAATACGGATTATGACCGGGGATATATATATATTTTTTTCTTCTTTTTTTGCACCTGCAGCGAGTATTAAATTCGCAAAATTCGGATATTTCGTTGTTTTAGAATTTTTTCCCTTTCAAAATGGATGATATTAAAAGTTTCATAGGGACAATGCGATAAAATAAACAGAGAAATATCTCCGCTTTTGTTGTGTGTGTGTGTTTTTAACTTTTTTCGCGTGCAGCCCAAGTGAAGCGCGCGATACACGTTCGGATGAGAAATAAGGGGAAAAAATAGAAGTGCAAAATTCATTTTTTAACAATCGGACGTTTTACAAAAAAGGAAAAAAGTCAAACATTCCGAGTCAGCGCTTGCGGATTCTTCGATTAGTAAAAAATTTAAAAAAAAAGAAAATAGCAGAGACAGAGGGGCTGTTTCGCGCGATTCATTACTTCTTAATACTCCGGTACCTTCATTAAAAACGTCGCGCGCGCGCGCGAGCGTCCGTGTCGCAAGCACAATTATTTGTCCCGGGTTATTTCAGCGATTTCAATGGGGAAACTGTCCTTTCACAGCATTAATAGTATGTCAAAATGGCAATTCCCCGGCGAACAATGGGTATTAATGACCGCGCATACATATACATATATACATATCTATAGACACGCTCACACTCGACTATAGATCTCGATTATTATTAAATGTCATCGGTGTAGATCCGATTACTCAACCATTTTCACCATACAGCTTACGAGTTCGCAAAATTTCATCGTATTTTTCCTAATTAAATCAACGCACAGGAACGTCTCGTAACGCAACATCTCCTTCTTCCCCCCCCCCTATCCTCTCCATTACACGAGAATGCCTCGGAATTTTCGTAAGGTATTAATTTCCATTATCTCGATCCACTTAGCCGGCGGCGAGCTTTCGCAATTTGTCGTGATCCCGAAAAACCGCAAAGTTACACACTTTCGAAAGAGTAAGAGAGAGACTTTGTGTCGCAGCAGCAGCAGCCCCAGTAGCAGCGAGGGTTTGCCTTATTAGACCGTGAAACCCGAAGACGCGCCAATATAACGCCGTGGCATTGCGGCCTGGGCTAAAGGAGAACCGCGCGTCGATAGCTTAAGGATAAACGCTCTGACCACTTTGTCGTGAAAGATTATCGCCTACTCCGCTCCCTCGCCGCAATGCCCCGGTAATTGTCTGGCGTAATAAGAAAATTCATCTTCCGCGAATCACCGACTTGCTTCCAACTCCTTTGTGAGCTATTACCGCTTCGTTTTTTTTTTGCTTCCTCTACGCTGCCGTGGTTAAGTCTCGCCGATTGTTTTGCTCCACTTTTGTAACCTCGATCTGTGATTCTACCATTGACGTTCTTTCGATGCAATGCCAAGTGCTCGTGTGCCGTCTTTTTTTTTTGTCTGTTAACAGCGCGGACGCGTTATTTTGATGGAATTCCAATTTTATAACTTCACTCTGGACTGTATTTTTTTCCCATCGTCTGTTACGTGTAACATGTGCCGGGATGCGCTCAATAGCGTAATACTAAAGCTATTGGCATAGCATCCATTTAATGACCGTTATTATTTTGGTATCGGGATAATCGCGTTTCGTATATATAATTGAGCAAAATTGGTCGAAATTAATAAAATTCGTAATTTGCTTTTGTAATAGTAACTACTTTAACATTATAGCCTGCCCAGAGCCGACGAGATTAAGCGTCATAATTTTAGTAATTCACTAAGCGCGAGACCATCAAGCTTTTCAAAATCATTATATCGAAAACATTTTTCGTTGAGATATAATTTTCAGCGATAATTATAATTTTAATCGCGTAACCTTTTTTTTAAAACCGAAACAAAAAAAAAAATAACGCGACAAACAAAAGCCCCCCGACACAAAGTGACGCGCAAAGGATCGAAATTAACAAAGAAACTAATAATTACCCGCAAAAATAAGCGCTCTTTTTGAGCTTCTCCGTTACTCTCATTTGAACGTATATACACACCATTGGCGAGTCTGTCATTACGTCGTATTAGCATTCAGCGTCAAAGGGCGTTTGTCAATAAAATATTCATAGCCTGGTAGGATAATTAGCCAGTTTAATAATTTGCGCGGGGGCTTACATTGTCGCTTTGACAAAAAGCGCTCCATTAAAGACGAGAGAGAAAAAAAAACAACGAAAAAGAAAACTAATTAGCTCTTTTGAATGCGTCGATTGTCAAATTTCATTTCTTACACCGCCACTACAGAATTTTCCCTCCCAATAATAATAATCAGTAATTTTCGGTTAAACCAGACTGGCCGTGTACGCTGGCGCTTGAAAAAGAATCATTCGTTTGAACAACTCGTTAAAGAAACAGGCATTAATCAACAATCCCGCAGGTTAAACAATACATAATTCGCATCAGTCAGAAAACGCAAAAGCACTATCGATCGTAAAATTAATTATCCAGCTCATTATAGCTTATTCCACTCGAGGCTCGGCTTCCTCCCCACCCATCTCACCCTGCGCCCTCCTCGTTCCAGTCACAAGAGAGCATTATTGTCTGTGCATGGTGTGCCCGCGCCACCCCCGCTCTCTCCCCCCGGCGCCCCCGTGTGCGTTCTATGCAAATTAATAATTCCGCTCGGAGAGTTATTATTCCGGGAAAGGCGAACTTTTCAACTCGCTCCATTTCGCGCCTCCGACAATGCTCCGGCATTTTCATGGCTCGGAGTCTCTGTGTATACACGGCTCTAGCGTTAGCAGCTCTCGCAGCTACAGTAGAGCCGCGCGCGCACGTATACGTACGTTCGTTAGCGAGTGTCCCACTATAGAGAGCACGCACACGAGACATACCTGTGCCTTGTGCCACTTCTATTTGCATAAACTT
Source organism: Anagyrus pseudococci (assembly GCA_030522585.1). NCBI lineage: Eukaryota > Metazoa > Arthropoda > Insecta > Hymenoptera > Encyrtidae > Anagyrus > Anagyrus pseudococci. The sequence continues at coordinate 22,276 of JAPYYQ010001903.1, forward strand.
GCTCTCTCTCTCGCGCACACGCGCGTATGTATAAGCAAGCGCGCTCGGTTTGCTCAAAGAAAGACGAAAATCGCGAGATACTCACCTTGGCATTAATTCCGCGTATACGCTTACACGCGCGCCGAGAGAAAGAGAATATAGCCGATATACGGAGTTTCGGACGTTGGCGCTTTTCTATTGTCCCGATAAAACGCGCTCGTCACGCGGGCTTGCCCTTGATTGGAGCCTCGCAGCCGTTGTCGCGTGCGTTCCTTGTTGTTCAAATCCCCCCCACTTTCGTTCTTTTCCATTCTCTATCGAGAGCCGCTTGCTCGCGGCGTTTGTATTGTTTTTGTGTAATCGGGAATATATTAAGCGCGGCGCGCTTATTGCTCTCGCGCTTGCAGCCGTCGCAGCGACAACGGAGCTTGTCGCGCGGCTTACAAAAGACCAGCGCCGACAATAATAATTCCGCGCAACCCGCGGCCTTTTCCACGGCGCGGGTGACACTCTACTTTGCCACCTCTTTACTGCGACTCGTATATTTTCTTTGTCTTTTCTTTATATGCCAGGAAAGAGAGGGAGAGAGTCGCTTCCTCTTAAGCTTCGATTAATCGGAGCTGATTGCCGGAGGATTACCCCCGTAATCCCAAGTAAGTGGGCAAAACGACAGGCTGAAATATACTATATATACTTTCTCGTCTACCGACCGACCGCTCGATTCCAAGCCAAAACTGCCGAGTATTGTAGCAAATAAAAAAAAATATGAAAAAGAAAAGGCCGGCGACAATTTGTCGAGCAAATTGATAATACCGCTTGGAGCATGAATAAAATCCCTGCGCCGATATAGACTTACAAATCGAAAATTTACATTCATCGCTCGTATATACGTGCGTACCCACATGTGCACCTAACCCGAGGGCTACGCCAGTGCGGTTTATTGCTTGGCACGCAATCCTGACCGATAAGCAGACATATTCTCGTTATTTAAGGGGACAGCCGCAAAGGATTGGAAAAAGCAATTGGGCTGGGAGGGGGGCAAGGCAAACGCGCCGACTCGTAAAGAATCAGCGGCTCGTGTAACCTTCTTTTCCGGGACCAAATGCCAAGTGGCAGCGCCGCGAAAATACTCATGGTTCCAGCGAAGCTTGCGCCACACGCGCCACGTGACTCTCTCGCTCTCATCGATTTCGTAACTCCCTGTCGCCGCGTGTACAGAGGTTCAATTGACGGGCTAAATCTGTTGGATGTCGGACTGTCACTCGAGTGTGAATCATGTGCCGTTCAAACGTATACACGAATACCTTGCGTTTCCTCAGCATTTGAATTATTGTTATTATTACTATCGCATTGAGGTTATTTGCTCTTTTCGGTTATAGCTCGCCGGAGTCGGAAATTAATGTTTGCTCTCTCTTTCTCTCTGCCGCCGGTGTACATCTTGAATATTTGCAAGTTCTTTTAACGTGATATGCGCGATCGTATGTTTATTCATCAAATAGAACAACAAAAATTTAGCTTCTATGCGCGATCTTGTATTTACCCTGCTTGTTCAGCGTTATCAACGCTAAAGTTTCGAATTGATACTACAATCAGCAAATTTATTGGTTCGTTTTTTTTATTCGATATCAATCGGACATACGATAAAAATTATTTTAAAAAATTCATCATTTTCTTTCTTTTTTATTTTGCGGAATAACCCTAGCGTAACACTATCACCGAAAATCTGGAATTTTTGGTAGAGTCTAGTCGCAGTCCAAATATTATAATAACACGAATACGGTCAGACGCACTTGGTACACTTTGCGCGGCCAGCCAGCTCTTCCGTCCGCGACATTTCATCAAAGCACATTGCCCAATTAGCAGTCGCAGTAGACGGGTAATTCGAGCCTCAGCAAGAGGTCAGTGGCAAATCAGAAATTCCGCAGCGGCGTCGCGCTAGGCTGGAGCGCGTCTCGGCCGCCGAGAGAGAGACTCGAATTTTTCTTGCGCAAAAAGGAGCAGTCGTGACGAAACGCAAACAATATACGCCGCACGCACAAAGCAACCACACGCCGAGTAATAAGAGCCAAAAACCCAGAATTGTAGAAGCTACTTGTGTCGCCTTGCATTCCCTACCTCCCCCCTTGTACATATCCTTTAAACTCAAAAGAGCGTTTGTCCGAAAAAAATAAAAGGAGCGAAACAATCCGGGGCTCTGATTCGCGCGCGCAAGAAGCTTGTAAAAGCGTAGACAGGATGCGCGTAAACAAACGCCCGGCGCGAGGAGGTATTTCGCCGGGAGGGCTGTTGCACGTGCGAGCCGAGCGTAATGAGAAGCGCCGCCGCAGCCGCCGAGGCTGCATCTTGTGTGTGCTGGCCCAGCCAGCACCGAGAGTTGCCCGCGGCAGCGGAGTACGTGCGCGCACCTAAAACAATATCGGCCAGCCGCGGAAGATGACGCTGCGTTGGCCGAGGAGAAGGAGAGAGAGAGAGAAATAAAGAGAGCGGGCGGGGCTGGGGGGAAGGAAGGGAGTTGGAAGAGAAACGAGCGCGTGGTTTGTCTTTTAGCAGCGAGAGCAGCCGCGCTTTTCCGCTTCTTTTTTTTAGCCTTGACAACGTAATAACGCTCTTTGTGCAGCTACCGCAGAGAGGGAGGCCGTTCCGTGTCGCTAGAGCCCATCTGCGCTTGTCGACACTTCGGCTCTCATTAACTTTGGTATTATCCCCGCTTTATGGCTACGTCACTCAACCTCTCTGTGCCCGCGGATACGCGCCAGCTCCGGCTTCGTCAGCCTGAAAACTACCACTTTTTTTTTCTTTTTTTTGGCGGTTGATTTATAGAGCCCTGCGGTCTATCGAAAGCTCTCTCTGCCTCTCTCTGCCTCTCTCTTTGCTCGGTACACAGTAGAATTTCAAATCCGTTTATTAGAGTGAAAACGCGCTCTGGTGCGTACTATACACGCCCTTCTCGCCGTCGTCGTCGTCGTCGCCGCGCGTGCGATGATATTTTTGTCGCTATATCCGAGCGATAGGGCTCTCGATTTTAAGCCGGCGCTCGGCGGCGAGCTGACAAAAAGAGCCGGCAATGTATGGTTAAAACGAAATGCTCGTAAACGGTTAGTGCGGTCGAGATCGATCGAGACTGAAATTGAACCCCCAGCCGGATGATATTTTCAGGCTGCCGCTAAAATTCTTTCCTCCCGCCTATACCCGCGCGTTTATTACTTCGAACGAGAACACTTTAATTTTATGTTAATCAAATAAACGAGATTCCGAAATAAATAAACTTTTTCTTTTCTCAATATTGCGCCTGCTGTTTGCAAAAAATTTCCCCTGTAACTCGATGTTTTAATAAATAGTAATTATATTTGTACAAACTGAAAAATGCTACGACATGCGTGGAACATTATTTTTCCTCGAATTTCAACTGCTTAATTAATGAAGTTTTATTTAATTTCAAGCACATTTCATTTCCGCTTTCGCATATTATTTTTTCATTCGCCAACATTGCGTTCGCGTGATTTTTTTTGTTATTGTTTCAAACACTTCATTTTTTTATTGCGCGCAAATAATTCCTCGGGGAAAAAGTTTCGAACGGGATGTACTTGAGGCAAATCTAATTTGTAAAAGAAATTTGAAAGTTAGCAAAGTACTCGATGAGTATATGCAGATAAATGGAGCTATTATCGAAAAAAGGTTTTACGAAGAACAAT